>VZRF01013111.1:1055300-1107595 GCA_013396875.1 Vireo altiloquus | reverse complement strand
GGAGAGGAGAGGAGAGGAGAGGAGAGGAGAGGAGAGGAGAGGAGAGGAGGCGAGGCCTTGAGCTCGAGGTTGCCAAGCTGTTCACCAGCCTGGGCTGAGCTTGCCATGCATCATTTTCACACAGGGAACCACAAAACCGTAATCCTCAAGGAGCCAAAAATGTGCCGGACTCAGGAGAGGGGTGTAAAACCCAAAGGAGATGCCAGTGCAGCCACTCTGCCCAGCTTTATCCCATAAAGGATTGGCACACCCCTCTCTGTGTGGAATTCTTCCTGCAGCAATCCCAAGTGGAGGGACAGGGCAGGAGTGCTTGGACAGCAGCAGAACATGCTGATCCACCGTGCAGTGCACTCTGCTCTTGGCAGGAGTTCATCCTATTAATCCCATGAATAAGTATATTAATATGTCAATATGTGGGTGGAACACATTGCCAAGTGCAAAAATAATCCCTGGCAAAAGATATGTGTGTGTGTGAGAGAGATACATGATATACAAACACCATCCTACCCAGGTCAGGTTTCCAGGGTTAAAAATACATGATGAATTAAAATTTCATATGAAATTCTAGCTTTGGTGAGTACTGGAAAACATTACTATCCCTCTTCAACCCCATAAGGGCTTTTATTGGGGAAGATGAATACATGTTTCACAGTCTTTTCCACAATGGAAGAGAGTGTTTTAATCACAAGTGTTGCTGGGGAGAAATGAAATTACCTTACCACATTGCTTTAAGGTACTAAAAAAACCCTGCAATGGTCCTTAATGCCATGCAGGCAAGGTGGGACAGCACAGGGACTCAACTGAAATGTGATGACAGCAAAAAATGTCGTCTTTACTTACATTAACAAACGTGAGTTTGAGGTGATGTTTTGCCTCCAGTTTATCTGAATTTCTCTATTTTATTATCTGTCCTTGGAACATGGACAAAGCTTTACATGATTATCTGAAGTCAACAAAGACATAACTTCAGGCTTTTTAAGATCTACAGATGGGCTTCTTTGGAGTGCTGGCAGTGTGTGCAGACATGATCAGGTATCTGCCCTGAGGGATCAGCATGTCTGGTGACAGGGAAAATCCCAACCTTTCCTTGTAATGGCATCACCTATGGATGAAATGGAAAAAAAAAAAGAAAAATAGGGCTGGAAAAAAAAAAAGAGGATACTGGGCTCCTCCATATTTCATGGCTGCTCAGATTTGGCCACATCTTGGAAATTTTCTTGTTGCAAAGTCCTTTTAGGAACGCTCTCTGTTGTTCGGCTGCAGTGGGACGTGTATCCAAAGAGGAATCCCATTACTCTGCCTACAAGAGACCAGAACCCACGGGGGTCTCCTAGGAAGGCTCTGAGCTGTGCTTTTCACGGGTGAATTTCAGTGGAAAAGGGAAACCTTGGTGTCTCGGGAGCTGACTGGAGTGTGCCTCTGGCTGCACTCACTGCAGGCACCACCAAAGGCAAGCCCCGAGATATTCCAGCCTGCACTCTGTAAACAGCCCAGAGCAGCAGGGAATAACATCCCTCCTCTCCCCTCATAACACTCCCTTGGGAATAACCTGATGTGGCATCAAAACAAAACCCCTCTGCTGCTCCATTCTGCGTTCAGCCCTACGAGGACATCATGGGACGAATCGATCAAACGAGATTGATGAGGCCACCAGGCCAATCTTGGGTGCAAACCACTTCCAGATTTAACACCAGCTTCACCTTGACATTCCCACTGAAATCACAATTTTACTGCATAGTTAACTCAGGAAGGAACCAACCACTTTGGAGCCAGGCTCTTGGTGCAGTTTTATATTTGTGATATTTTTCCGTTCGTGTCAAAATAAATCTGATGCTGATAATTTTCATGATTGTTTTACTGAGAAAAGACAGTAAACGCCTTGCTTTGGCTGCTCTTCCTACCCTGCAGAAATTATTGGTCCAAGAACAGCAGCAAGGTGGGTGAGGCGTGGAATAAAAAGCACCTACCCACAAAATTTAATCCTTAGCAAAAATTGGGTTAAGACTCCAGACATTGGGCAAAAAATGCTTGTCATGTTCCCTGTTTCAAAGGAAAGGTGTCAGCTCACAGAGCAATGTCAAAAAGCTGCAAAGTTTGGGTAAAATCCCTCTCCCATGGTGTGTAGTGCCAGCCACAAAGCAGGCAGCAGAGGGGAGGAGTCAGCTCTCAAAGCTGCTCTGCCTTTACCTCAAAGGCATGTGAATCCCAAAGAGCCAGCTGCTTCCTTGACTCCATCAAAATAAAGCAGAGAAAATCTTTGGGATTGCTTGGGAAAATCTGGGTGAGCAGCAGCACCCCTGGAGAGGATGGGAGGAGGAGGAGGAGGGGGAAGAAAAAGCTGGTTTTCTGCAGTTTCTTCCACAAACTGCTCTTTTTTAGGTTTAGCAGGAAAGCATCTTTTCCCAGCTCTGAAGAAAGCAGGGCTTTGCTGACTCCAAGGACATGCCCAGGTAGATTCCACATGAGAAAAATAGAGAGTTCAAGCTGCAGAAAAAGAGTGATCTAGGAGAAAAAAGGTAAGAAAACTGTGTGGTCTGAGAGCTCCCTGCAGCTCCAGTTAGGCTGCATCAACACCTTGGACTGTGTTCCTCCTCCAGAAGTTGTCACTTTGGTGAAGCTGGGCGGACTGGAAAGCGTCCTGGTGCAAAATGATGTTTGCAAAGTAACCAGAGAAAGAGGAGGTCACACCATCTGTGAAAGCAATCCGAGCAGGGAAGGACTGGCATTGCTGGCAGCTCAGCTCATCATGAGGGCCTCACGTTGATAAAGCAGAAGTGGAGGAAAGGAGATAAGCCCTGGCACAGCTCTTGGCAGGATTGGGGTTTCTCGCTGCACCCTGGAATCCACCCATCCCAAATACCCAACTTCTCTCTCCTTTCTTTAGGCAATTAACCCTCCAAACTTAGCTCCAATAAACTCCAGCTGGTGCTGCACACTGTTATTTATTTGTGCCTCCTGGTGCTGCTGAGCGATCCTCCAGGAACACGAGCAAGCAGCAGGACATTCCCACCTCCAGCGCAGGCAGAGGAAGTGATATCATCCTGGGGGAGCCCGGTGGACCAAGAAGATGAGGAAAATGGGATTTTCAGAGCCAAACAAGGCCTGATCTCACTGAGGTTAATTGGAGGAACATCATTACTGGGGGCAGTCCCAGCCAGGGCTGTGCAGCATCAGGCAGTGCTCCCCGAAGGGATGTGATGGGAAGCATTGTCTCCTGGATCACAGCCCTCCCAGGGAATCTGGCCTTGATTAAGCTGGGAAAGCATGTTGTCAAGAGTGACATTGCTGGTGACCTCCACGGGCTGCACAGGACATCACAGGCAGACCTGTGAGCCAGCACTGCAGCTCTCCTCGCCCTCCAGGAAATGTCTCAGAGGACAAAACCTGCAAGTGGAAAAGCTGAAAAGAGGAACAGACCTCTGGACAGGAAAGTGGGTGACTTCTGGGATAAGAAGAACTGGTATTTTGCACAATAAAATTCCAGAATGACTCCAGATTCCCCTGGTTTGTTCATGTTACTTCCATGTAAGTCAGCTCTTAGGTTGCTTCTTTTCTTTGGGTGTTGCTATGGCTACTGAACGAAGCCTTCCCACTAACCCCTCCTTTTGAAAAGCAGGAATTTAGACAAGTTTGAATTGTCTTTGGGAAAAAAAAAATAAAAGCTGAGTGTATCTGGCTTCTCTTCTGATCAGACACCATAGACATGCTGTTGGATTCCACACCAAGAGGTGATTAGAACCAGAGGTGAGACCCATGGGTTAACCGGGAAATATTATGGTGCTCATCCCACGTGACCTTTCCTCACCAAAATGTTAGGAAACCAAGTTGTGCGGGATGGAGCAGCCTCAGATTGCTGGCAGATGTCAAGCTGAAGAGAAGAAGAAGAAGGTCATTTCCGTCTGTGAGGGAAAGGTCACCGCTGAACACGACAGCAGCCTGCTGACAGGGACATTTTCCATGCAGGCAGCACCTTCCTCGACTCCAGCCTGAGTTAGGGTGTAAATCTGTGCTCAGCCTCAGACACTCACTGCTGTCCAAGCTTTGCACCCTGATATTTCCAAAGAGAAGCTCCCCAGGGTGGGCGATTTCCAAAGAGGCTGCTTGTAGAAATGAGAGGCGGTGGGTGGCTGGATTGGGAAAACCTGCAGCTGGAGGAGTGGTGGGGCTGGATTCTTTGCAGTGTTTGGGCTGTTTGTGAGCATGGCCTGACTCAGCTGTCTGCGTTTTCTCCCACACAAGAATGGATATTTCATGCAAACGCTGCCATCCTGTTCTTGTTTCCTGTGTATAAGAAATGACCTGAGGGCAGAGAAGGAGATAATGCAGAAAATCGTGATGCATGAAGGGTACAAATAAGCCAGGAGCATTTTAAAAAGAAACTTTCCAGTATTCTGAATTATTTAGCAGCAGAAGAGTTGGAGAAGAGGAGGGAGTCACTGGCTGATGGCAAAAACAGGCGACTGCACTGTGGGAGATGTAGCTGCCACTTAAACATAGTGAGGAAGAGGAAGACAAAGCCTTTCTGCCTGACAGGTTTTGGTGGGAACCACTCCAGGGATGGGAGATGCTCTGGAGAAGGGTGAACAGCTGGTGAGTGGCTCAACTTGAGCCAGGTGAGGAGATGTTTAGACATGTAAGGAGGTGTTTCTCTCCCATCACCACAGCCCACACACATGCTGGGTGTCTCCCCAGGCAGGTCACCCCATTCCTGGGAGGGTTCAAGGCCACTTGATGGAGCTTTGTGCAAGCTGGTCTAGTGCAAGGTGTTCCTCCCCATGGCAGGGGGTGGAACTGGATGAGCTTTAAGGTCCCTTCCCACCCAAACCATTGTATGATTCCATGATTTTATGATCTCTGTTTGCAACACTGCTGATATTCATCTTTTTACCTCTTCTCCTTCCACTGCGTGTACGAATCCTTGAAGAATCCAGCAGTTTCAACCAAATATGAATTCTGCTTTTTTTTTTTTTTAAAGAAGAACCCTTTGAACAGCCTCTGTCCAGTGTGCAACACTGATTTAATTTCCTTTAGGTCGAAGCTCCTCCCTCAAAATCATCTCAGCATTTTGGGGTCTGTCTGTTCACAAGCACAGCCTGAGCCCGAGCCAGTCAAAGCTCAACACCTCTGAAAAGTCAGCCTGGGCTCTTCTGGGAACCAAGAGCTGAACAGGCCACGTGAGAGCTACCAGAGTCCTCCTCTGGAGGGGATGCCAAGCTGGTGTCTGGCTCACACATGGACCATCCTGATGGAAGACTGCAAAGCCTCGTCATCCACACTGAAATTCAGATGGGGACTCGTGTAGTAACAAATTCTCTGCTGGCTCAATTCTCCCCACCAGTGGCTCTCTCAGTACTTCTCCCCTTCCTGGTGTATGTAGCTCTTTTGAGACTGCCATGGATTGGAAATTCATCTTCAGATGAACTGCTGCTTGCCCAGAGTCTGTCACTGCTCTGTGGTCACCAGCAGAAAAAAATGCCTGAAAACATTCATCATCATTATGATAATTACGACTGTGATTGCTGCTCATTCCCAGGGAGACGACAGAGTTTTCTCACACAGGAATCCCAGCAGCAAATATTTTTTTATTTTAATTATTTCTAAAAGGAAAAACACTCACTTCTCTCTCCTTTAGAGTCACGTCTGTGGGTACCAGCACCAGGCTCCATATAACCCGAGTGAAAACAGCAAAAGGTAAACGGGAAAGAGATGTTAGAGTGCTTCTAATCATCTCAGGCCTCCTTTGACACATGTTTTTAATTGCTTAGAGGGGGGGAAAAAAGGAAAAAAAAAAAAAAGAAATAAACCCAGTTATGAATAATCTAATAAGCTTCCCAACCACCTGTGAAATGTGGCTTCCCAGCTGCAGAGAATCAAATGCAGGAATAGAAAACAGAGAATTCTCCGAGGCAACACACATCCACATTAGATGCACGTCATTCCAAAGCCAGAGAAGAAAAATGCATTAATGCCCTTTTTGGGCTCATGGCATCCATGAAAAAGTATCTTGGAGGAGTGTTTATTTAAGGAGCACCAAGAATCTGCTTTAAAGTCAAAAGGTAGAGGGGAAGATGGAAGAGGGAAACCTGCTCCTTGGCATCCTTTCAAACAAAAAGAACATCATCAGGAAAATCCCACATAGCATTTATTTGAGGAATTGCAGTCCAGCAGGCAAAATTAGTCAGGAATAATTAAGCATGTTTCCCTGATATAGAGATATTCAGGAGTAAGCATTCAAGCAAAGTTAAAATGCAGAGCTGTATAGGCACAGCTTTATTCCAGAAGCAATTTGTTTTCCTGGTATGAAAAGTGCTATTTTCACTGCATTTTTTGAGCCACCCAGCAAATGTCCTCAAGAAGCTGTTTTTCATGGGAAAGAGCTGCTACACGGAGGGGGAAAAGGTAACATCCTGACACGGAGGAGGGAAAAAAAAGGGAGCTGTACTTTCAAGGCTGTTTTGACATGTTTTTCTTCTACACTGAACCAGACTTCAAATACAGCTTCTTAACCACGACAGCTCAATGACCCACCCAGAGAACTCTTTTTCCACAAACAATATAGCGTCAGGAGAAGGAGCCTGAGAGGAAAAGCAAACACTCCTTAAAGCAACTGCTTTATTTGGATAGTTCTGAACCACTGGCATCGGGGGCAGGTTTTAAGTCGGTGGGCGTGAGGAGAGGAAAGCTCATGGTTTTGATTTGAAGTAGCCACATCAAAACCTGTTTTAGAGAAGGGAATGGCAGTATTTTGAAAAATACATCCTTCTTAAGGGGATGTTAGGGAAAACAATTCCATGGCCTGTTGAATGATAAAAGCCTGGCTGAGGGGGAAAAAAAAATTGCCTTTAAGTGCCTTGGAAAAATGCAAGGTATACCTCGCCTGGCTGCAGCAGTGCCTCTAGGTGAAGGAAATTGTCATTCACACGTGTTGCTGGCGGGCACAGAAGGGTCAGCCAGTAGGACTGGTGTCCAAATGTCATCCTTTCTTCCCTACCAAACCGAGGTCGTGCACACAGTGTCAGCAAGAAACTAAAAACCGCCTGTCCCACCCCAAAGGGATCCACAGGGATGCACCCACCCATCCTAGCTGGGTGCCTCCTGCCAGCCAGGAGTCCCCAGGTCACTGCTGGTGCAGCTCTGATGGGTGACACTCAAACCTGCACACTGGCAGATGTGGGGTGGTGTTGGATTGCAGCATGGGGGGAGCTACTGGGAAATTAGGATGTCTCTTGCAGGTTTGTCCAGCCTTTGGCTTTGTCTCTCACACACACTCCCGATAGCTATGTTATAAACCTACTCTGTGCTTTTATTTGGTGACAGTGTTTCACATCTCGTGGTGCCACAATACTGCCTCTCCCCCATATGGCTGCTTATGCATCCACAGGACTCTTCCTGCTTTTCGTGAACCACTTTGCACATTTCCACAGGTGAAGAAAACCAAGGCAGCTCTTAGGCACTGCCAGAGGCTTCATGGCAGATGGGGAGAAGCACAGACAGCAACAGATGGGTGACATCCCCACCCAAGTCCAAGGCTGGGGTGGGTGGCCGTGACCTGGCTGGACTAACAAAGGACTTACATGCCAGCCCCTTCCCTGGCCATGGAGTTTCTGGGTGAGCCAGCCAGAGATCAGCAGAGCACTTCCACAAAGGTTTTTGAGGTCTGGAAATGTGTTTTCATTCCGGTGTGGAAAAAGAACCAAACTTTTCAAACGCTTCCCCGAAATGTTTGTTGTCGTTGCTGCTGTTGCCATTGAAACATCTGGTTTCAGATTGGGAAGATCGGGGCTCTCGTTTGGATTCTTCTCTGCTTATAAATTGACCCCAGAAAGTCTGAACACTTTCCCATGGAAATGTTATTAATGGGACTATTTCACTGCAAGATGTTCTGGTTTGGACGAAGCAGCGTTTTCCAACAACAATGACAACAAATCTCATTAAAATGTTTGAGTAGCTCCAGTCTCCAAAAAGCACCCAGCAGCTTTCTGAGCATCTTCAGATCCTGCAGCCTAAAACATGCAACAACAAAGTTACATTATCATCACCCATCAGATAGGCAATAATTCGGAATTCACTTTGCATATCTGTAATGGACCCACATCAATGGAGCTTTGTTTGCAAGAAGTCTCTTACAAGAATGGAAAAAGGAAAATGCCACGAAATACCTCCAGCCTCTCAATGCCATTCAGCAAGGATGCATTTTGGTCATTAATCATCCACATTTAGGCAAGCAGTTAGAAAAGCCCAGCTGTTCCAGGCCACAATGCTTCCCTTTATTGCATTAACGCCTCCCTACTAACGAGACAACTTCAACACATGATCCCCAAGAAGGGCCAGAATGCCTTATTCCCAGCGTGGTCATTGTGGCATTGTTTTAGATTGAAAAGTTCATGGAGTTAATGCCTTTTTAAAAAATCCCAGTTGAGCCTAATTATCTTGTGAAGAGTCCCGTGCAGGCGATATCTGATTTCAAACCAGCGCTGTGTTTACCCTGCGGCTCCCAGGACAGCTTGGGGTCTCTGGGGACTCTGAACGTGAGCTCTTGCTTTCCCCTAAAAACCTTCACGGAAAGCACAGGCTGGGAGCGGCTTTGGAGCCACCCCTGAAGAGGTGCAGGTTTGGGATGAGGCTGGGTAGCAAACAAGCTCTGGTTTTTCAAGAGGTGGGAGGTGCCTGATGGATTTAACCTGTGCTCAGGGCCACGTCCTGCAGAAGCACTGACCAAACAACGCCTTAATCCTCCCCCTTCCAGTGATGTGCAGTGCAGAGCTGCAGCATTTCCTCTGCTCCTCTCCAATTCAGGAGCTTTTTTTTCCTCATGAATCCAAAATCCTGCTACCAGCCTACTCACACCCACTTCTCCAGCAGTGTGGTCCTTNGCATTTCCTCTGCTCCTCTCCAATCCAGGAGCTTTCTCTTCCCCATGAATCCGAAATCCTGCCACCAGCCTTCCTTTCCCAGATACTCACACCCACTTCTCGCTTCCCACCGCTCGCCCTCCTACTCACCTGTGTCCAGACATTCCCGGAGCTCCCAAACCTGGGCTTCCCCAGGGAATTTGGTGCTGTGAGGGATTCAGGCTCTGCTGAGCCACACCAGGCTGCTGAGCACTTCCAGGTAAAGCTCAGGGTGTGTTTTCCTGCATCCAGACATGGCACATCGTCCTGCACAGCACCTTGATTCCTCATTTTCACCCCAGGACTGGGACTGCTCGCAGCCACCCCCTCTTTTGGCAGTACCTCTCCCCATCCATGCCTTCCAGGGACTAAATCCACCACTGTTCAAGCCCACGGCTTTAAAATTTCCCAGGGCGCATTCCTATGGCCTCTAGTTTCCAAACTCTCAGGAATTTGCCACAAAAACTTATTCCTTCTCTTTATTTGTCGCTTCCAAGTTGTTAGAGGGGAGGATTGTTTGCTACCCACCATACCTTGGGTTAAGCCATTTGGGAACAAAGTGAGAAAAGGAAGAGAAAGAAAAAAAGAGAGACTTGCAGTGGATTAAGACTGCTGATTGTAGTAACAAGAGGAGGTATTTTAATGACAGGTTTAAGACTTGCTAAGTAACTGCCATGAGGATTATGAATACATTTTGTAACAGGGTAAGATTAAGAGATAATCCTTAAAAAAAAAAAAAATACGGCGAATGGATTTTTAGATGAAAATAAACTACAAAAAACGCCAAAAGCCTTTGGAAATTCCGCACAGGAAAAACTTTCCCTAGAAATGTTGACTTTGTTAAACATTTTCAGGTCAGTGTCCTCGGCAGGATTAAGTTGGTGTGTCTTAATGTGAGTGGAACGGTGTTGATTTATACCTCGTTTAACTTGGGCATTTTTTAAATGAACTAACAAGCTCCTTGCCAAGCAGCAGCCTGGCATCCCCAGCCACAGGGAGCGTGGTCTGCAAGGAGCAAGCTGCCTTCCTTAGAAAACGAGCTCTTGCTCCCGAACAATGCCCTTATTGATACCTAAATGTCATATGGAAATTTTGAGGACACTTGGGGCCTTTCTCCTTCCTGACTCCACGAGACTTGATCTTAACCCTCGCCCAGCTGAATCTCTGACCAGCCATTAGCTTTTGGATTTGACCCTTTCATTCTGTATTCATTAGGAGGAAGACAGGAAATGCTGTGTTTTCACTCTTTATCAGCAGTGGCAGTGTGCTGGATGTGGCACCTTTTTGGCTCTACGTGCATGGTTTCTTGTCCACAAATCCACGCAGATCCCTGCTGACAATGAAGCAGTTTCTGAGCAGGTTTTGGGGCCCTG
Organism: Vireo altiloquus; assembly: GCA_013396875.1. NCBI lineage: Eukaryota > Metazoa > Chordata > Aves > Passeriformes > Vireonidae > Vireo > Vireo altiloquus. The sequence continues at coordinate 1,097,331 of VZRF01013111.1, read as the reverse complement.
CAAGACCAGCTGAAGGCTTGAATTCTTGTGCTTGGTGAGGGACAATATCTGCCAGCTGTAACACAAACCCAGCATCAACGAGAAGGGCTCTGCCTTTCTGCTGGCCAGGAGGAACTGGGGCTGCTTTCCTTACTGCCTTTTTAAAATGACACTTACTCCAGTACAAAGAGGAGTACAAATTTAGAAACGAGTTAAAAGTGTTTTCAGGAAGTGTTATAGGCTCTTTCAGTCAACTTAAAGCTGAGCTTCACCAAGTCTGTTTTCCAGCTGAAAAATCAGCAGCAATACTTGGAGCCCACGGTGGGGATCTCTGGTCTAAAGCATATCTGAGCTGAGCTTTGTCTTTGCAAGTGACACCATCTTTTTTCCAAGAGGGATGCATTGATATTACCCACCAATGAGACACCTCAGGAGCCCTTCACTTAAAAGCGGTAGAGAAAAAAGCAGCCCATGGAAATAAAAATAAGAATTAATGGATCATTTTTGGTTGGAAGCATCCTATTAGACTTTTACAGTCTATTAGGAGTAAGAGGTGATGATCACTGCCTGTCACACTGTGGGATAAATCCCAGCTGCCAAAGGCTGCATCCATGGATGGATCTTTTCCCCATTTCAGACTGAGGCAAGACTCAAATGCTGTTGCTGCTGTGACATTACAATGAATTTTGGGGCTGCAGAAGGGCTTTCTAACGTCACAGAGAGAGAAATCACAGCAAACTGATTCATGTGAAGGGTAATGTAGCTCAAAAGGACAAAGTAGTTGGGACATAACCTTCCTCAAGACCCTCTGGAATCAGTGTAAGCCACTTCATACATCAGCACAGGTTTTGCAGCAAGCTCGAGGTGAAGAGTCCAGTTAAGGTCTTTGTTTGCCAGAGAGAAGCAAAAACTGCTTTTTCTCCCAGAGAAAGAGTTTCTTGCCAAGTATCCCCACACAAGGAAAACAAACACACGAGAAGGCACCATCACAGATACCCAGGGAGATAAGCTGCAAAAACATGTGCTCTGGGCAAAAGTGCAAGGTGCAGAATGTGAGTTCATGGTCTACATGTGTTCTTCACTCTGCTTTGTTTGTTTTCGCTCGGTTTTGATGTGTTAAATTAAGGGATAGTTCATGGCCATAAGTCATCTCCTTGCTGTTGGAAGCCAAATAGTGGGAAGCAGGTATCTTGCACATCAGAGACCAGCTGTTCCGTGGGGAGGCTTCAAATGCCGGAGCCAGAATGCGAGAGGTTGTTCCACGGCTTTACGGTGCTGAGGCGTCTCCAAAAGTTTCAGGAACAAAAATTGCCCCAGGTCCCAACTGCAGATTAGAAAGGGATCAAAATACCTGCTCCTCAAAGGGCTTCAGTCATTGAGATCATTAGACTGTACCGGGGGTGAGGCTGAATTTCTGTGATCCTGCGTGGTGCCGTTGCTGCTCCGAAGGCTTTGCTTGCAGCAGGACTTGTGCAGCACCCGAAAATCTGTAAAATCTGAAAGGGTGGTTCTGCCCCCACCACAGTTCAGGGGCAGGGAGGGAAGGCTGACTGTCCTTCACCCGACTCTTTCACACAGAGAGCAGGGACATGCATGAGGCCAGCTCTGTCCCCTTGGATGGCTGTGAGGGTCCTCTCTCCCCCTGCCATCCAAAGGGGAAGGGTCCTGTCTCCAAATATTTTCCTCCCTCCCCTGTTCTGTGCTCCCATCTGGAATAGCCCACATTTTTTCCTGCTCTGCTTTCATCTGCTCCTTCATCAGCTACTTTTGTGATCAGACCAGGCAGGGTGGGGCCCTGAGCAGCCTGCTCTGGTTGAAGGTGTCCCTGCTCACGGGGACAGAGTTGAACTAGGTGATCTTTAAAGCCCCTTCCAATCCAAACCACTCTATGGTCCTACAATTTTCATCCAAGCTGGGGCCAGATATTTCCTGCTAAATCAGGTTTGGCTACTGAAGCTCTCCGTGCAAGACACGGAGGTGGAAAGTCTTGTAGAGGCAAAAGCAAAGAAATCACATAATTTGGAGAAGAGATGAATGCTCTCAATGAGTACAAATAGACAGTTAAACACTTTTCTTCTCATTTTCAGAGAATCATAGAGTAGTTTATGTTGGGAGGGATCTTTATGTGTCATCTAGTCCCAACCCCCTGCAATAACAGGGGTGTCTTTAACTAGATCAGGTTTCTCAGTCCAAATCAGCTCCATCCAAACTGGCCTTGAATGTTTCCAGGGCTGGGCCAGCCACCACCTTTCTGGGCAACCTGTGCCAGTGTTTGACCACCCTCATTGCAAAAATTTTCTTCTTTATATCCAGTCTCAATTGACCCTCTTTTAGTTTAAAACCATCACTCCTTGTCCTGGTCACAACAGGCCCTGCTGAAAAACTTGTCCTCCAAAAAACTTGTTCCCTTTAAATACTGAAAGGCTGCAATAGCATTGACCTAGAGCCTTCACTTCTACAGCTGAAAAACCCCAACTCTCTCAGCCTGTCTCCATGGAAGAGATGCTCCATCCCTCTGGTTTTATTGACAAGAGGAACTTGGGCAGCAAGACAAAGAAAAATCAAATTTTCTACAGAATTTTCCCTTGCCAAAACCCTGACTTACAGCTGTTAACATTTAGAGAACATCATCCTAAAAGTGTAGTGCAGCAGTAAAATCTCAGGGTTGCCACAACCTTGCTACTTGTGCATCTGGCAAGTGTGCTGTCAAGCACCAGGCTAAAAGCAGCAGCAATCAAAGCTGGAGGATGATAAAACATTTCTGGTTTGTGTTGCATTGCCATCACCGTTTTTATCTTTTTGTTTCATAACAGAGCATTTCAGGAGACAGTGGGGGAACTGCTGGAAGCCAAAATCACGTCACAGACAGCGGCTGGGAACCCAAATATTGCCCAGTGTCTGTGAGACAGGGAGGGCTGGATCAAGTCATAAAAAAGAAATACAATTATTTTTTTCCCCCCACACAAATAAACAGTGAAATTCTCGGTTTGTTATTTATGGGTTTCATAGCTTCAGCTATTCTCTGGAAGTGTTTCCAAGAGGTCCACCGAAATTTTACCACGAGGATAACTTTCCTCATAAAATTCCAGAACTGAGATATTCATTCCTGGTTGCTCAATATTCAGCTCCCCAAGCAGGAAACAGAGGGTTTAAATCATCAGTGGCACACTGGGACTTCAGAGAAATTAAACTAAGCAGTTTTTTAACACGCCTCGGTCGCCAGAAGAGTTTGCATAAAATGCATACCAATAATGAAGCCTTTCATAGACTCATCCATCACTGCACACAGGGATTGGATACATCTGTTAATTTATTTCCAGTGGATAACCCAATCTGTTCAGAACTAAAGGAAGGTCTCAGCCATCGAGTATCTCCCTTTTGCATCCATCACAGCTCATTGGTACCTGTGATGCTAATGAAACCACCAACTAATGCACAGCTTGGCATCAAGGTTGTAGCTCTCCTGTAGGTTTTCCCAAATCCAATTTAAAGTCATAATATACTTTATTAGCTGCAGACAGTATATTTAAATTCAAAATTTTTTTTTTAAAGTTTCATCTTTAGAAATGCCAATTGATGATATTCAAGCCACATGTTAGGCACTCGTTCTTAGGGTAGAGGGTGTACCTTAGTACAAACCTTTCTCTGTTTCTTGAAAAAACAACAATAAAACACCCTTTGCCTTTTATCCACATCTGGCTGCAGCAAAAACAGTGACCCATGGAATTCAAAATTTCATACTTCACTGCTGCAGGCAGAGTCCAGAGGTTACTCTTGCTGTGTTTGTGAAAGATGTAGCACCGTCAGAAGGAGAAGAGCTTATTGAAAAAACAGGTGGGGGTTCTGTTTCCAAAAATTACAGAATTAGTTGGTGATAAGAGACCTTTTAATGCCCTCTGGCCATTTATGGGACTTAATAGGGAATGGTTCTGTGAATTGCAAGACAAGAGTAAAGAGTCCATGTGAGACCTTGAAGAGTGCCACCACCACAGCTCAGCTGCTCTGTGTTGCAGAAGTAATACCTCTCCACAGGCCTGCAATTCCAAGGAATTAGGCATAAATAATAAAATAAGAGAAACCTTGAAAGGATGTCGCAATGCCATGATGACTCAAGCTTCCCACAAATTCAAGGAGGGAAGGAGTAATCAAGAGGAGGAGGATGAATTTAAGTCATTTTCCCAATGCTGCCACTCATAAATCAGCTTTCTGGATTCCCAGGGACCATCAAGTAGAGCTAAAATTTGGCCTGAATTGAGAAACTGGGATATCTACTTCAATCGACGTTCATCAAAGCAGCTGCCATTGATACTACAGCCCTACTTGAAAGAGGTATAAGCCCAAAGACAGTCACCATCGTTTTTGTCCTCCCTTTAGCTCATTGCTGGAGGTTTCAAACTCATCCCTCATGTTCCTGTCCTCTCATGAAAGGCATTCCCCCTTGCTGGGTATTTCTCAGGGTAAGAAAGTACAGCTGGGTGAGCACAACTCTGTGGAAATAGAGATGTGAGAAGCCTCTGTCAGCCTCACCATTCCCAAATGAATTTTTCCTCCTGTGGAATGTAGATGGATGATGGAGCAGTGAATGTACCAGAATGTAGAAGAACATACAATTATCTAGAGACCAAGGACATTAGAACAAGGGTTAGTGTTTCTAGGTTTGGCTCAGAGAAGTCTTGAAGCTGCAGAAAATGTGCTTAGCAAAGGTACTGAAGTTTTAAGCTTAATAATGGAATATTGTGCATTATTATTATAAGACACACAAGTGAGTATTGTCTGCAAAAGGTGTACATGTGCTTTTTAGTGACTGGTTAGAACAGTTGTCTGTAAATTTTAGAAGGATGCTATTGGCTGAAAAACCTGTAAGAATGTTCTGCAACCAAGAGATTTTGTGTTGTCAGCTCAGGTGTGAGCCATGCACCATCTCTTGTGTACATGAGGCTGATGCCTGAATAAAATAATTCAATAAAAAAGCTCCTGTCCTGTCTGCAAAGTAATGCCGACACTCTTCCACTGATTTTCCACCACTTGTGTGGGAAGAGGCAGCAAAGCAGTGTCCTGAGTCCCAGGGCTGGCTTGTCTCTGTGGCAGGGTCCCTGCACAGGGCTGCCAGCAGGTGCTGGGCACAGCAGCACAGCAGCAGATGATGAAAATCTGTGTGACACCACCAGGTCCTCGCTAGGCTTTCCCCCCAACACACCCCCTGCTCCTTCGAAGGGAAACGTCCAGATCCCAAATCTGGTCTTGTCTGGGATGCAAATCCCCTCATCTTTCATGTGTGTGTGTCGGGGGTTGGGGTGGGGGATGACTTTACAACTTTAATGACTGCAGAAAGATATTCATCTGCCGGTAGGACCCTTAGGAAGCACATTTCCTTCTGCCGTGCATGTGACTCGGGGAAACATTTGGTTGACATCTTTCTTTGAAGCTCCCCAATCGTCCTACGTATCTACAAACGCCGAGCAGCAAACCGCTGGCAGAACCACAGTTTCACAATATTTTGATTAAGGAACGACTCGTCCTCTCTTCTTTGATGCTTCCCGGTCCGTGTTTCCCAAGGGCAGGATTTCAGCACTGAGAAGGCCATTGGGCCTCATCCATTTAAAGGGAAGGAGGTTCCCCTTTCGTGGGACAGACTTGAAGATGTTTAAGCCCTCTCCTGACTTATCGGCTTCAGGTTTCAGCACATGCCATAATAACTCCTCTGAAAGTGCCTGAAATAGATGCAGGATGAGGAAAGCTGCCTGCTTATCCTCACACATATGTGCTTACAAATCATCATGCACTGCAATAATTCAAACATTGACAAATGGAAAAAAAAACCCAGCCTAACAAGTAAAAACCACTTTATATATATATAGTGCCATTATCTCTTCCTATTAGGAGGAAGATCTGGGTAATAAACTCCCTATTATTTCTTTTAAACCCCAAGCTGAGTAACACACTCTCTCGTTTTAGCCATATGGGAGCTGTAACAGAAGTATTTCTTCCCATTTGGATCACCTAAGAGTTAACCTAGGAGAAACACGGAGTGTACTAATGACACCAAGCCCATGCAGATAAATATCATATGCTTTCCAACTCCATCGCATTTGGTTTATATCAGCAGTGCTAAATTCCTCCATAATTCCCGAAATTGCATTCCAACTGGTTGACATCCACATTAGCTGGATGTTAATCCAGTCAAAAATGAATGCAAATTTTGAGAAGAAAATGAACTCATATGTGTGTGGAAAACAAACCATTCCCAGTTTGCTGTCTTTTGGGAGACATCAGCAGCCTTTTCTGCCCTGTTCCTTTCAAGACCATTTGAGAGGGTTGCTTGGAAAAGAGTGTCTTGAAACAAAAGGCAAAAGGGAAAGGCAAGAAGGGGGGTGACTCCCCAGCTTCTCACCTCCTAGCCTGGTGCTGGGGTTTGCCTGGGAAGCCAAAGGGAGCAGCCCTGCCACCCATCCAGGTCTCCATCCCACTCCATGTGGATTTCCAGCTGCGCCACCGCTGCTTCAGCGTTTTTCCAGTTGCAGGGAGGTGTGATTGATGAGAACAGCTTTTCTGGAGTAGTAGCACAGTTTTTAAAGAGAAATGTAATCAGACTGGTATTCTTGCTTTCCTTTTTCCCCCCGCCAAGACCTGCTTGCCCATCCACCCTGTCCCAGGGCTATCCATAGCAGCACCATCTGCTGAGTCCCAGGGTTATTACAAGCTCCCTGAGAAAGCCTTGAAGAGGGAGGAAGCCCCAGAGCTGCAAGGGATGTTCACTCCCACGTGGAGAAGCTCCTGGTGATGATATCTGAGCCTGGTCCACGCACCTCTTGCCCCCAGCCTCATTTACCTGCCTGGTTTTCTCCCCAGAGCTCCCAGGCTTCCCGAGCAATAACACACAGCAGCATTCCCGTAAGCCTGCGAGGGGGCTGGCCCATGCTGGGATGGAGTCTGTGTCCCTGATTACAAGTGCTTTAATGTCCATTTCCCCCCTCCTTTGATCCTGTCCGTGGCATGCAGAAGAAAGGAAAATCTGGCTTTTGTCTGAAGCACGTTTAACCCTGCTGCCCAGAAATGGGACCTTGTCAGTCAGTGGATTTCATGGGTGGATGGATGGGATCACAGCAGTCTTCAGTTCATTAAAAATAAAAGGCCGTCCCAGCTCTTACTTTGGATCCATTAGGAAATTAATGCATTTAATGTCAGACCTTAATGGCAACAGAACATGGTATTATTACTTTCATAAGACAAATACAAGCAGTAGCTAAATAGCTCATCAGCTCCCGAGCTGGGGTGAATTTCAGACAAGCTCCTGCTGTCCAGCTGGTACAAAATCCCCCTTAATAGACCACAGATGGTACCACTGTAGCCAGGGGTCGAGCAGGCATGCTGTTAAATTGGTCTGCAAACAGCAGCCTGGACCTTGGGATTGCATGTCCTTGTCTCCAGCCAGGATTTTCAGAGGAGTTTGATGTTGGGAGCTAAGCCTGGCCACGTTTTGGCTTCTTTTTTTTTTTTTTTTTTTCCTACTTTAGGAACTCCAGCCTGATTTCAAACCTTCTGTAGACACTTCTCCTTTAAAGGAATGAAGCATTTGTCAGAGAAATGCCTGTGTCTCTGCATCTCTGTTTTAGCAGATGCTGATCAAAGCATGAGATAGTTTCACCATAAACCAGTGGTGGTGTTGAGCTGCAGGCTGGTGCATTTAAGCAAAGTCCTCCAAAAACATTCTTTGGTGTTTGCTGCTGGAAGAGTCTGCAGCCCGCTGTCCTTTCCTGAGAGGAAATTGTGCCAGAAGTGGGATGGATGGGATAAAATTGAGCCCTCTGGACTTTTAGTGCCAAGATTCAGGAGAAGGAAGACTCAAGTGCACATAGTTTGGAAGGATGGATCAGTCAAGCTGCCTCTAAAACACATCCATGGCATGTTTGGCTTCCACCCTCCTGAGTGTATATTCCTGCAAAACCTCATTTATCCACGGCCACGGACATGAAAGGTGATGCTCACTTCAAAACTGGGGCAAAACAACAACAGGGACATTTTTGGGCTTAAAAAGTTTTCCATTCAGGTCCCACCAAAGCCACCACAGCACATATTTGAGGAGCACCAGCCCCTCTCCCTGCACTTGGTGGTGCACTGCCAGTTAACATTGCGTTCAAACAGCCACAAAAATAAAATTAAACCCCTCACCAGCAGTCAGAAGCAAATGTTATTTCCTTGCTCATGCCAGGACCACTGCACAGCAAGGATGGAGTTTCCCTGAGCCAAACTCATTGACAGTGGCAAGGTATATGAGCAAACAGCTTGCTATCAGGAGGAAAACTGGGGAAAACTGGAAAAGCCTTCATGGTTTGGCTGTCATAAAGAGGCTGGAATAATCTCTAGATTATTATTACAATGCAGATCTACCCATCTGAAACTTCCCAGCTTGGTCACTGCTTGCTGTGTGCACCCATGGGGGATATGCAGCTTCTTCCTGATCTGCTCACTGATACAGTCACCAGACAAAGAGAGCCCCAGGTATATCCAGCAGACGGAGTTAAAGCTCCTCCAGCCATAAAATAGACATGTTTTGAGCTGTGAGTGTAATTATGTGCTGGGGCTGTCCCAAGGGATGTGGTTGACTCTCATCAAAGGTTTCCAGCCAAGATGGGGTGTCAGTCCCAGAGCATCCTTCTGCTCCTGCACGTGGGCTCCACACTGCAGGAGGTGCAGGCAGCCAAGAGCAATCCCCTGTGATCTTAAAATAGGCAGCTCTAGGAGGGATCTGATCTCTGAGTTCATGTGTTGTTATGTCAGCACCGAATTAAGCCGGAGTTCAAACCTTCCCAGCAAACCCAGCAAGTGTTAACATTTATTGATGTTAATTAAGGCTCTGGATGTCTGACTGCGGGAAGGTTATGGTTATACAAGCAAGGCTCAGCCTGGCACTGTGCAGCAGGATTAAAAGGTGATGCCTAATCCTTCCTGTAGTCCTACCTGGCATGTGTGGAGGTGAGAGGAAGGTGTCTGTCAGCACTTCCCTTCTGTGTGTAGATCTTTCACTCACAGAGAGACAGAGTCGCATCTCTCCCGTGTGCTTTAATTGCAAATTGCTAAAACATCTGATTCATGCTTAGCCTAATTATGTTAATCCTAAAACAAATAATCCCAGCTCTTCTGCTGCCAGGGTGTAATTTTGCTGTTATTTCAAAATCGCAGAAAATGGAGCTGGAAGGGAGTTTGTGAGTTTAAAGTGGGTGCCAAAAACTCTCTGAGCCATGCCTGGGAGGTGGAAGTGCCCTGTGTGGATTTGCAGCAGTGGCAAATGCACAATCTGCCCCCAAAATCCATGCCAGAGCATCCCTAAGTCTCTTTCAGAGATTTTAACTTAAGTCTCTTTTGCTGCGGATTAAGCCTGTGATTTCTTTCCTTGTTACCCAGTGGACACAAAACCAGTTTTTGAATTTCCTCTCAATCTAAATATTTGGGTTACAATGTCACGTCTTCACCCTCCAACCTCCCTGCTCACGACAGCATGAGCTTGGGTCTTGTCATCTTCCTGCAGAAATCACATTTTCTAGACTTCTCATCATTCTTTGTTCCTGCAGACTCCCAGTTTGTTCCCCGCTCTCCCCAGCTGTCCTAGAGAAGTGCCAGGGTCTGCCTTTTTCCACAAGAAATCCCATTCTTTCTATTTCAGATGGAATCTCACTTTGTTCAGGCTGGGTCTCTAATTTTGTCCACAGAAAGGTTTAACAACACCTCTTGCCTTGTCACCACCCAAGCGTTGTTGTTTGAAATTACTCTCGGTACAAGGGAAATTTATTTTGTTTTGTTGTTATTGTTGGATTTTATTAATAAACCAGCAAAGAGAAAACCCAAACAACCCCCTCCTGGCTTTCCAAACCACCCTCCAGCATTCAGTGTCGACAGGGAGATTTTCCCAAATATACCCAGCACCTCCAGGCTTTGACTTCCTCTGATCATTCCCTGAATGGTTAGTCCTGATGATAGGAAAATGTGCCTTTATTTCAAGCCTGGGCTCCCACCCTGAGGACTTGGGGCTGTTGCAAGGTCCCAGGGTGAGTATGGAGATGAAGGAGGGCTTCCCACTGCTGGTTCAAAACGAGTCCCACACGTACCCAGGCAGACAATAGTCCTTGGCTATCACAGCACAAAACCACCCCGAGAGCTCCCAAACCCTGATCAAACACCTCGTCTTTGCTGCCAAACCATCTGGGGCTGTGAATAAATTCCCTTTAGCTCTTCTGTGGGGGCACTGAGGTCGAGGGGAACCTCACAGCGAGGAGAATGATTTCTGAAAACCTGCTTTTAAAATAAAATCAGGTCTGTTTGTGAAAGGGGTCATGTGCCAGCAGGCAGTGGGCATTTCAGCCTTGTGACCCAGCAGAAGCAGCGCTAGAGCAACATCTGGTCAGAGAAAAAACTGAGGAAAAAAGTAAATAATGTAATACTACTCTTGTGAATCACTGCTACGCTGTGGGAGTAAATACACAGAGGAGTAAATATTACACAATACTGCATTTGGAATGAACTTTTCCGAAACAAAAGAACCTAGTCTGCCACAGGAGCTCCTCAGAGTTGGGTGCTCTGAGTGCACAGCACTGAGTGGCTGCAGACGTGTCTCAGCATCTGTCGTGTGTGTGATTAACCCAACCTGGAGCAGGTCACAGCCAAACTCTCCTGCTTTCCTGGCTACACCAGCACCAGCCAGAGCCTAGCAAGCACTGACCACGGTTTTGATGTGCAGCCATAACCCAGGTTCGCCTGGTTTGCAAATCACAGTGAACTCCAGGCTGTACTCGGGTGAGTCTCATGTTTCCCACCACCCAACAATAACACTAATCCGCTTTAAAAGCTTCAGTCTTTACCACACATACACACAAAAAAATTCATCCTCTTGATTTTGTGCAATAGTAGTATATCCCAGAGCTAAAAGCCACGTTTGCTTCCAGGAAACAGCAACAACAAAAAGTCTTAATTGAATTAATTAATTCCATGTGCATATCTGAAAGGACATTCATCTCGGCAGCTGATTGATGTGCTGCTCAGTGAAACCTGCTGTGGGCACTGCCTTGTGGGCTGGGGCTTCTCCTGCGTGCTCCCTGTGCCTTGGACACCGTAAATGCTGCTGGGGCATGTCAGAAAAGAGATCCTGAGTCCTGCAAATGTGGATGTGGGAGGGAAAGCCCTGCTGAGGCTCTCAGGTGCACAACTGCTGAGTCCTTAGCTGCCTCAGCCCCTCCTGGGCTCCTCTGCACGGCAGAGCAGGCAGCACAAGGGAATACCTGGAGACTGAAGCTGAGTTTTGGGGTTCACCCAAGGCAAGATGCTTTTAGGGTGATGGGAAAAAAGTGATGCAGGTCAGGGAAAGGGTGCATAAGGATAAAGGTAAGGCCTGCAGCTGTATCAGGTGGGGTGTGTTGCTGTGTCGCTGTAGGGGCAGACACGGCACACACACAGACTGAGCTTGTGTTAAAAAAAGCTTTCATTAGACAAAGCACTTTCTTTTCGTAGGCTTTTGGATGTTACCATTTGTGTAAGGTACTCGTTGGTTACTAAATTACTAGAGGAGGTTCATTGGTTATTGTTAACTACAATATACTACAATTAGCTACCAGAAGCATTCAAGCATTTAGAAAAGTACTAGGTGCTGATATGTTGCTGTTTTTCTCTTTCTATTGCTTAACTTCCTTGCTTTTGTTGACATTACATTTACATGGGTAAAAACTAATTGTTTTCCTTCTCCTGGGCTTTTTTCACAGTCCTTCTCCAGCCAGAGTAACAGGCCTAAGCTGTGATTTTACAAAGGCAGCAAGGCTTTCATTTTATAAGGTTTTACCTATATGCAATCCCTACTTGTTGGAACTCAGGGAAGCCAAAAAACTTTTCTTGATCTTTTAAGGACAAATTTTATTTCTAAAGCTTTCCAAAAAAGCTTAAATTATAAACTAAGCTCATGAAAAAAACTACCTCTACTTCTGAGTGAGCAAAAAACACCAAAAAAATAAAGAAATAGTTGTTTAGTGCACCACAAAAAATGAGTTTGTAGTTTTAAATTCTTCTTCTCCTTCTTCTCCTTCTTCTCCTTCTTCTCCTTCTTCTCCTTCTTCTCCTTCTTCTCCTTCTTCTCCTCTTTCCCCTTCTTCTCCTTCTTCTCCTCTTTCCCCTTCTTCTCCTTCTTCTCCTTCTTCTCCTCTTTCCCCTTCTTCTCCTTCTCTTTCCCCTTCTTCTCTTTCTTCTTCCTTTTTTCTCTGACTTAAGTTTTTGTGATTTAGTGATTAGTAGAAAAAATCTAGCGTAAAAAAGTCATATTAATAAAATTGATAGATATTACTTTTAAAGACAAAATAAAATACATAAAACCTTCATATTTAATAATAAAAACTATATAAACTTTCTGTAACCAGCTTTTGCAGCTACTGTACACCTAAAAACAGCAAAAAAGTCGTGTTCCTAAACTTTTGATAAGGTATAATAAACAAACCTGAACAAACAAAAAAGTTTTTTTGTTTCTCTTTTTTCTTGACATGAAAAATTGAAAAAAGAAAGCACTCCAAACAAAAAACAACACCGTGAAACCCCACACCTACTGCTGGGGATTTGCTCCTCCACGAAACCACCCCATGAATTAACACAGTTGGGCCCTGCTTTGGTTCCACGCCTGCCCCTCAGCCCCAGCCCAACCCTGCTCCCTCAGACATCCCTGCCATTCACTCCAAAACCAGCAGGGTTGGAGCACAGCTACCCACCCTCACCTGCCCTTCCACACGTGGGGGAATTAAAGCTGCTCTGCCTCTGCTTTTGCTCTCCTCCTTGCCCTGCACCTGAGGCGCCCGCAGGAGCTGCTGCACGTGCCAGGCATGGCGCAGAAACACGGGAAGGCTGCTTTAAGGGAGGTTTAATGAGAGTATAATGAGGGGTTTCCAGCATTAATGACACGGGGATGGAGCCAGCAGTGTTCCAGTGATGCTCCAGCCGCGCTCCATGGGAAACCAGCCCCGAGCCCAAGCTTTGCTTTGATGTGGGCGATCAGTGTGCCCACAGCTGCTCCTGCCGTGGCCATCCAGCACTACCAGTGGCAGCATTCACAGATGTCCCATTTTCTTCTTCCAATTCCACGTTTTGAGGAATCTCTCTGGTTTCAGGTGGCAGCAAGGGAGGGTTTGGCACAAGGGATGGTGGTCAAAGCCCTGACCGTGGTCTTCATGGCCTCACATCTCAACCCAAACCACTTTGCTGCTCCCTGGCATCCTGCAGTGTCAGTTTACAGTCTTCTCTTCTCTTCTCTTCTCTTCTCTTCTCTTCTCTTCTCTTCTCTTCTCTTCTCTTCTCTTCTCTTCTCTTCTCTTCTCTTCTCTTCTCTTCTCTTCTCTTCCCTTCCCGCACCTTCCCGCACCTTCCCTTCCCGCACCTTCCCGCACCTTCCCGCACCTTCCCCCACCTTCCCTTCCCTAATAATATTTGTAGAATTTGGTTTAACGAGCAAAACNCCTTCCCGCACCTTCCCTTCCCTTCCCGCACCTTCCCGCACCTTCCCTTCCCTTCCCTTCCCGCACCTTCCCTAATAATATTTGTAGAATTTGGTTTAACGAGCAAAACAATTAATTTTCTTAATTCTGGTCTTCCACAGGAGGACATGGAGGGGTGGGGGGGAGTTGTCTTCACAGCCGCAGCCAGATCTGAATTGTCTTTCATTTCAAACCCCTTCATGAAACAATAAAAATGGGTTTGTTGAAAGAATAGAGTCCAACAATCTCCACGAAGGCAGCTCGTTAGGGCCAACTTGCCTTTCTCAGTAGCATTGACACAGAGCAGCTTGAGCAAAGCCAAATTGGGGTGAATTGGCGTGAATTCTGTTGAAAAAATTGACTTGAAATGGGTGGCTTTCTTCTGCCTGCAAATGGCATTTTCCCTTCTCTAAAATCACTTTCGTTGCAACCTCCCACTGAAACTTGCTTGGTGTTTGATTGGAGATGTATTGAGTGTGTGAAAGCAGCTGATTTAGTTAAATTTGTTCTATTGAGGTTTAGCAAATTTGTAACAAATATTTCAGTACTTTCTTGCTGAATTTAAATGAAACCAAGAGTGTCATATTCTCTGCCCTGTTATGGTGGCAGGAGAAGGAAATAAACACAGCCAGAATCAGGCCCAAAAGTTTCTGATATATTTAAATGATTTCTGGATAGATTTTCCTTCCATTTCACCCAGTTTTTGCATCCCAGAAGCCAGTAAAGAAAAGTCTTTATACGAGAGAGCAGATCAAGCCTGGGTTAGAGAACCAGATGCCATTTATTCCCAGTCTGGCAAATGACCCCAGAGTATATGGCAAAAAGTGTGAATAAAACGACACAGACCTCCTCACCAGAGACCAGTGAGTCTGTTTATTTATTCAGCTTATACAGGCCTTGTTTTATACTTGGATGCATATGAATAACAACACAACTTTAAGCCTGTGCCAGCTGGTTTGTTTAAGGCTGTAACTGCTTCTACAGCCAGGGCATGTTGAAAGGAGGGGAAACGCCTTCCCACGATGAAACCAACCCACCCAGCAGTCCCCATCAGAGAGCTCCTCTTTCCCTACCCTCCTTCTTAATGAACTCTCTCCACTCCATCAGGCACTTTACAGATGATGTTAAGGTACCTGAAGAGCTTTACATAAATGACCGAATAGCTTCGGTCATTAATAATTTCCTTTTGTTTTTTAAACAGCACTTTGAATAAAACCACCATGCTATGAACGGTGTAATTTTTCCCCCCAATGGTTTTGCTCCTTCCTTGAACACTTTTTCCACTGCACATGCATTCAGCTGGACCCATCTCCTTGTCCTGGTCCTCTTGTGCTCTGCTTCTACCTCAGTACAGAACCCTCCCATCACCTAGATTTTTTTTCCAATGCCAATCCCAGCAATGATTCTATGCTGGAAAAACAATGACTTTTTCTATTTGGCCTTTTAAGAAGTGGTAGGAGGTGTGCAGCTACAGGAAAGATGCAATTATCAATTGATTACTTTTGTCAGCCCATTTATGCAGCTACAATTTTGTGCTTTGCTTTCTTTCCACCCTTGGAAGGACATGTCCTTTTCCATCTCAGCCTTTCATGCCTCTAAACAAGGCAAGAGCCTGGATTCCACTTTTTTTTTTTTTTTTTAAATGTGCTATATAGGCAACTTTGCCTTGCCAGCTTTCAGCATTTTCGAGATACCAGGATCTGACCTGGACCAACCATTTCATTGCACAGGATGTGTTTTTCAGGTAATTTTTCCTGGCAATCCCAGCAGCAGCCCACAGCCCCACGCCTGTCTGTGGACATTCCCTGTTCTCCTGGTCATTGGAGCATCGTCTGCCCTTGCAGCACAACCCATTGTGGGCTTTCTGCATCCTGTGATGGGACCAACAGGACAAGGGAGGAGGTGAAAGCAGCTGAGCATGACCCACCCTGGTGTCTCCCATCCACGCCACGGGGGACTGACCCCGGCAAGATCATTTGGCTGAACTTGCAAGCAAAACCATTTGATTGGAGCAGTTCAGCAGAGCAACATGAACAAAAAAATGCTCTTTTTGCACCCAACCTAGTCAGGGTAAAGCTGGGAAAAAACATCAGAGGAATTTATATTCACCAACGCTCACGACCAGGAAAAAAAGGCCGGATCAGAACTTTTTTGTTCCCACTTATCCCTCCCTTAACCAATGCAGAGTTTCTGGCGTTTATAATATTCTGCTGTGCTATTCCACATTAGGCTAAGCTCATAATGAACGTGGTGTAAGATGTACACGGGGCAGCACATTAAGAGCAGCCCTGATTGACGGTGCCGTGCAGTGATGACAGCTCTGTGTTTTGCTTTCATTTTTGGAGACTAAGTGGCTTACATGTGGTCCCATTTAAAGGATGTCTGGGTGGCAGCTGCATTCTCCTCTGCGCATATGAGAGGGAAATGAGCTTTTCAGTCCCAAAATACTGCAAGAAAGGAGTTATGTAAAAAGGCTGCATGCAGCTATTGAAGGGGGGAAAATATCCTCTCCAGACAAAGCGACTTCCTGTTTACAGAACACAAATGTCTTGGACATCGCTCTGAAATGCCACGCAAAATTTTTGATGCTTTCCAGAGCAGTGTCCAGCTTGGGATCAGGGTGATTTTTTTGAGAGCACTGTACTTGAAGAATGAGCCTACTTTGAGGCTGTACATCTGAAACTGATGGCCTGTTTTTCAAATTTCAAAACACCCTCGACTTTTAGGGATGCTGTGCCCACAGCAGCACCCTTCCAGTGATGGACAGGCCATTGTCCTTGTCTGACAGGCAACCATGTACCTGTGACTTCTTTCTTTTCCATTTCCACACACTTTGCACTTTAGAAACAACGAAGCACCGAAAAAGATCAAACCCATGCAAGAGTTAGGATGGGAAAAAGCAATCCTAATTTTAAATGCTGGAAAAGAGGTGAGATGGTTGAGTTTCTGGACAAAAAGAGAGGAATGATACCCATCTGGGAAATTTCGTGAGCAGTTGTGTTTCAAGTTGTGCCAGGGGAGGATCAGATTGGATTTTAGGAAAACTTTCTTCACTGAAAGGACGGTCAGGCATTGGAACAGGTCGTCCAGGGAAGTGATGGAGTCACTGGCCTTGGAAGCAGTCAAAAAGCACGTGGATGTGTCACTTGGGGACAGGGTTTTGTGGTGGACATGGCAGTGTTGGGGGAACTATTGGAATCGATGATCTTAGGGGTCTTTTCCATCCTTAATGATTCCATGTCCCATCAAATGTCTCTCTTCATCACGGGTGAGGGTATCCAAAAACCCACGTGGGAGGCAGCAGTGGGAGCTGTGGACACCTCCTGCAGCTCTCCCCACGGACCGTGTTTGAGTGGGACCAGCACAGAGCTCCTCCCTCTTCTTGGACGCTGGCAAGCAACATTTTTATCCCTTTTCCTTTTCTATGGCACGGACTGTCCCCACAGCTCAGCATTCCTTTGCAGAGGGGAAGCCAAGGGCAATTGAGGGGCTCTTGGTGTGCTTTGGCATCAAACAGCAGAGCTGAGGAGGGAGTGAATAAGCAAAGGAGCCCTGCCAAAACAAGATGGTCACTGTAAGTGGAGTTGTGGCCTGCAGTGACAGAGTACAAGGAGGTTGCCAACAGAGGGCTGACCCAGCAAAATGTTGGTTTATTTATACATTTCAGCATATGCCGAATGCGTGCACTGTGCTGTATTCCCCGGGAGGGGAGGGGAGGAGGGTGGGAGGAGAGAGGGCAAACCACGTGGTGAAAAAATATACCCTGCAAAACACACATGCTAGAGCTGCACCTCTGAGAGCTGGGCACAGAATTCCAGGGAGAAAATCTCCCAGGGGATGCCCAGAGGTCTCTACTTCCCTCTCAGGATTCAGAGGCTGACAGTTCTGAGTTGGGGCAGAGAGTATTGAGTACATCTGGTACCCAGGAGGAAAATGGGCTCCTTATTCCACAGTCCTCGCATCCATCCCTGGGTGTGGATGTTAAATGCCACACTCCCTCCTGCACCCACCACCCAGAATTGCTCAGGACACCCCGAGATGGGCTGCAAATTCTCTTCCCTGTGACCCCAAAGCTGAACAGCTCTGCTGAGTCTCTACCATTGAAGATTCCTCATATTTGGGATAATTTTCTGTTTCCTTTCAGCCACCTCTGTTGTACAAAGGGGAGGAGATGGGGAAGGAGATTTGGCGTCTCTGCTCTGAAACCCACACCAGTTTGGATCCTGCTTCTCACATGTATATAAGGATAAACCAGACACAGGTTGTTTCCTTCGGGATTTTTTTTTGCATTGTTGTTTTTTCTTGTTGTTGGCCTGGGTGCTCTGATAAGCTGTGCCTGCGAAGGAATTAAACAGGAGAGTTTGTCTTCAGCTGGCACAAGTTTGGGTCATTCCTGTCATACACACGATGCACCTCAAATGTTCCTTAGATAGAAAACAGTGCCCACATGAGTTAATTTGCTTTTTTTTTCTTTGTCTGTGGGGGTTTTTTTTCAGCACTAGAAGGCAGGCATAGAGGGGAGGAGGTCTCTCTCAGGCTCCTCGCTTCTGTCTGCTCCCTAAATAACACATTAATCACCCAGACAATGTAACTGAACTGCAGTTCATTTCTGCCTTGAAAAATGCACTTCCCTCTCTGAAATATCACTATCTGGGAAGCAAGGCTGTTGTCGTGGTGTTTTTCTGAAATCTGACATAGTCTGGAGAGTTTCTGCTCTTGGGAGCTCTGACTGGGTCCAAGGGCTGGTCTGAGGAATGAATAAAATCTTCTCTGCTGATAAGCTGAGGAGGAGTGCAGTGCTCCATCCTCCAGCACACCTAACCTGGGTGAACCTTGTGTTATGACATAAACAAGTCCTGCTTTGGTTCAAAGCAACTGTTTTTTATTGTTTAAATTGACTTTTCGACATTTTTCACCCCGACCCCATCGCACTGCTGCCCACAGCACCATTCAAGGGTTATCAAATTCCACTCGGGGCCATGTGGGTTTCTCAAAGTGCAGAAAACATCGGGCAGAGATGGATCACAAATGGTCCAAACTGAGTATTAAGTCGTGTGTGAGGAAAACAGCCTTGTCCTGACGAATCCCAGATCCGTTCTAGCAAGGTTATTGACGGAAAAGTCAAACCAGAGCACGGGCAGCATTGCATGGGGGATCTCAGAATGGTGCAGCAGTGAGGGGAGGACAGGCATGGCCTCAGGGTGTCCTGGGGGGTGGACACAGGCTGGCTGCAGTGAAGGATAATCAGGGAACCTGTCCTTCTCACAAAAAGAATGGAGAGAATACCTGAAAATTGATTTTAAAAAGTGGGTTTTCATCCAGGTCTCAGAAAAAAAAAAAAATAAACTGGATGAAAAAATGGCCTGCAAAAGCATTGCCTTGCTGAAGGTCTGCTAGGGTCAAGGAAAGCACATGTCTGTGTGGTGTTAGGGTGAAATATCTGGTGAGAAAGGGAGATAAGGGGCAAAAGGGAGGAGGAGGAGGCCCAGGGAAATCTGGGACTCTTGGAGGTGCTGTTTGCTCCCCCAGTGCCCTGGGTGATGGAGAAAGTCACTCAGCTCTCACCTTCCACCTCCCAGGCCTGCAAGTCTTAATTCAAGGTGGCAGCTAAAATTGCTTCCCCTGGACTGACAAACCCACCGAGCTCCAGGGCTGGAGGCTGAGACATTTTTCAGGGAATTGTCACTTACTGTGAGTGAAAGGCTGCTGGAGTGAGAGACAGCTGATTCAGCCTGGCAGCCTTTGGCAGGAGCCAAGGAAGTAAAAATACCAATAACAACATGGTGTCTGTAATAAAAGGAGGCAAAGGGAGGCAAATGGAAACCTGGAAGATATTGAGTGGGTTTTCTTTGGAGAATTGCTTCCCCATGGATGCTCCTGCAGCAAAGCATCTTCCCAAGTGCCAAGTGAGCTGAGTCCTTGTGTGCTTTAGAAGTGGCACAGAGTGTAATGAAGGATTCCTTGAACCCTGAGTGCCTCTGACACCATCCTGGGCATACTGAGGAGACAGCAGGGAGGTGTGCAGGGAAAGCTCAGTGTTCAGGTGAGCATACACCCATCTGTCATGGCAAATCTGCTTCTCAACCCCACCAAACCTGCCTCAACCAGCCTTCCTCTGCCTCTGAGCACAGAGAGATGGCTCAGAGGTTTGCACTCTGTCAATGCCGTCATTCTTAATGATGTGCTGTTGAAAATCCCCCCTTCACCCTTCTCTCTCTGTGCTTAAATGGCTGTCTGGGCATTGCTGATTTTCACACTGCCAGGCTGGGAAGGCTGACCAGACATCAGCACACCTGGAAGGAGCAAGGAACAGATTTTCCTCCCCATTTCTTGCTTTTAACACTAAAAACCTGGAAGCTCACTGCTTCCTGCAGCCAGGTCTGCGTTTGTGGTTAGTGCTGAAGTTCATCCTGCTGAGCAATTTGATATTTTTAAATTCAAACACCAAAAAAAACCCACCTAAAATTAATAGAGATGATTATGTAGAGCAGGGAAGAAGCCAACCCTTTCCACATTTGATGAAAATGAGATCCTTGCTCTACCAGAAGTTATGGGTGTGATGCTGATGCTGCTGATTGATGCTGGATGATCCATGTAAAGCACGTGGGTCCTTCTGCCCCAAAAATGGATTAATAACCCTTAAAAAATATTATTCTTTTAAAATGTGAATTGGGAGAAGCTGAAATGAGCTGATATGAACTCGGGGAGTGCCCAGGGAGCATTCACATCCCTAGGGGGTTGTGTGGCCGACTCTTCTCACCACCAGCATGGAACCTGCAGCATTTATTGCTTCAGAGCAGTGTCTGTGGAGCTCCAGGTGCTGACCTGCTATGGACCCCTTGCTGGCCACTGCTTCCCTGCAGTTTTCCCATCTGCTGGGCACAGACAGACAGGAATTGTTCGCTCCCTTGTTGCCAGCAAGAGCTGCTGGCCGTGTGATGCTCCTCTGGTGCAGAGGGGCTGCAGAGCCACTGAACCCCCTCCCTGCTGTATCTGAGCATCTGAATCTGCATTTAATTCTGTGATCTGTGCAGCACCAGCACAAAGGGTGCACTCAGAGGGCCCCAGTGCTTCCCTGGCAGGGCAGCTGTTGCTCAGGGTATGGCCAGGCTGTCAAGAAACCCCACTGAAATGTGGCGTCACATAAGGTGGGGCTATGAGGTACTTGTTCAGAGCAGGGCGAATGAGAGACTGCTCCAGCTTCCAGGGAAGTGCATGGCCAGCAAATCCACCCTGCTGTGCTGCCAAGCCTGTGTTGGGATCTGCAGCAGCAGCAGAAGGGCAAGGATGGCACTTGCTGCTGTTCCAGGCACTAACCCAGTTCCATCGATTTGTGTCAGCGTCTTTTGGTTCTTGATCCAAGTTTCGGCAAAGAGAAATACCTCACTTACCATTATCACCATTATAATTTTCTTCTATAGAGGAAAAAAGAAACAATGAAGCTTCCCTCAGCTGAGTCACAAGATGCTGGAAGTGCAGCTTTTATAATAGGGAAATATGCAAAAATTAACAGTTTTCTCTTTTCTTAGACATTCTAATTTTTCCCAGGACTGGTGTGGCTCAAGCCAAATTTGCCAGGGGAAAAAACGTCCAGCTCCCAGAGTCTGGAATGGCAATGTTTCCCTGAGCTCTGAGTCAGAGCCCTTGATAACAGGGAACCAATGACACGTCTGGAGCTGTGCAATCCAGGGGCCAGAGCAGCTGGATTGCTCAGCTCCAGAGAAACCACTGGAGGTTGTTCCAAAGGGCAGCTCAGTGCTGCTGGGCAGACCACAGGCTCCTCGTGCAGCAAGTCTTGTTGTGCCGTTCAGGGGCAGATCCAAGGGAAGCAGAAAGTTTCCAGGGCCCCTTCCAGATGCCATCTCCATGGCCTCATCTTCCCTGTGAGGGTGGGCAGGCCCTGGCACAGGGTGCCCAGAGAAGCCGTGGCTGGATCCCTGGAAATGTCCAAAACCAAGTTGGATGGAGTTTGGAGAAACCTGGGAGAGTGGAAGTTGTTCCTGCCCAAGGTGAGGCAGGGGGGAAGGAGATAAGCCCTAAATTCCCTTCCAACCCAACCCATTCTGTGATTCCATGATTTTATGATATTCTCCAGGGCGTCTCAGCTGCACCGGTGCTAATAAATGAAACAGGGCCATAGCCAAGCATCCTACAAATGCCCATGCCAGTCTGTGCTTTCACAGTCCTGCTGCCCTGCCACAACAGAGGCTGCCCAGAGCCTCTGCAGGGAGCTGGGGATGAGCAGAGGAAAGCACAAATCATGAACACCGTGCCTGCTGTCCACCTAAACTTCAGGCATGCCTTTGAGAGTTCCCGTGGAGAAACTGGCAGCTCATGGTTTGGGGGTGGGGGGTGCACCCAAACTCTTTTTACTTTTATTTTTTTGCTTTTTTCCTCAGTAAAAACTGGCCCCAGAGAGTGGTGGTGAAAGGAGCTACATCCAGCTGGTCACTAATGGTGTCCCCCAGGGCTCGGGTTTGGGGACAGTCCTGTTTAGAGCCTTTGTCAAGGATGTGGACCAGGGGATTGAGCACACCCTAAGTACATTTGCAGGCAGCACTAAGCTGATCTGCCAGAGGGCAGGAAGGCTCTGCAGAGGGATCTGGGCAGGCTGGATCGATGGGCTGAGGCCAGGTTCAGCAGGGCCAAGAGCTGGATCCTACACTTGGGTCACAACAACCCCTTGCACAGCACTTTTTAACTTCCCACTTACGTCATGGCACCTTATTACACCCAATTTGCTCCGAAATGCAAGGGAATCTATTAAATCCAGCCCAGAACCCAACAAGATACCCCTTAATACACGACTGCAGCTGCTTGGGCAGTCTCCAGGGGGTTGGTGGGATTTGCTATCCGCAGCCCAGACCGGTCACAGGGAAGTTCATTCCTTCGAGGCCGTTTGGCTGGAGGCTCTGACAAATGCCTGGATGGTAAGGAAATGTAAACCAGTCCCAGGTGCTACTAGAGCTTTGCCAAGGCTCATCTACTCCCCTCCAGGAATTCTGCCACCGTGGTGCTCCGAGCCAGCCAGGAGCAGATCCAAGGGGCACCCTCGAGGCTGTCTCGGCTCTCGGTGTAACCCAGCACCTTCCCTTCAAACCACAAGTGCCCAGGGTGCTTTTCCTGTCCTTCTTTTATTTCCCTCTCTCTCCTGTTTCAGCGTGGATGACAAATAATGCTTTAAGCCCATCGAGGAAATGACCTCATATTTTAAGTTCTTTCCTGGGGCAGCTTTTAATATTTAAATATATGTGTGTGCTTTTCTGCTTCTTTCTTCTCTCCTACACATCCGATAAACAGCTTCCCCTGCAGAAAGGAGAGGAGGGTGATATCATAGCTCACTGAAATGCACTTGTTGCTCCAGCCCTCCTTGTGTTTCTGAGGGCTCGCTCAAATTTCACCAAAAGCTGGCTCTATTTCAAAGCCTCTAGTGATGGATCACTGGGGCAGGTTTCTCCTCTTGCTTTTGCCATTCCAGAGGTGTATAAAGGCAGGAAAATTAATAATGCTGTAATTTTTACTGGGGAATGTTAAACATTAGCAATCACGCACTCTTGGATGTCGGTATTGACCGTGAGCACCTTGCTGCCTTGTTGAAGCACTTCCCTCTTTCCCTCTCTGTGAGGAAGGAAGGAAGGAAGGAAGGAAGGAAGGATTGATTTTTGATAGGGGTATGAGTGACCTTACCCACCCATAGCTCCCATTTTAGCTATCTCCCATTTTAGTCAATGGAGAGGCACTGGCACCTCCATGGTGCAGACTAGATTTTCACAACTTCTCTGGAGATTTAGAATCATCACAGAATCATAGGATGGACTGGGTTGGAAGGGACATTAAAAATCATCTCATCCCAACAGGGACACCTTTCACCCGACCGGGTTGCACAGAGCTCCTCCCAACCTGACATTTAACACCTCCAGAGGTGGGGCATCCACAGCTTCTCTGGGTAACCTGTCCCAGGGCCTCACCACCCTCATAATAAAGAAATTTTCCTAATATCTAATCTTACCCTTTCAGTTTGAAGCCATTCCCCCCTGTCTTATCACTACAAGCTCATGCAATCAGTCCCTCTCTTCACTAAGTACAGATGCTGTTGAGATGCAATCTGCCCCAGCAGCCTTAGCTGAGGGCCCACATTAGCAGTTTTTGGGACAAAAATGAATCAAGCCGTGCTTTCCCACACCTCTGAGCCTCATGGTCACTGCCTCAGAGCCCCAAACTTCAGCCCTACCCAGAACTCAGTAAGGAGCCATTCCCTGGGCCACTGACAGGGAAGCACTTGCAGAGTAGGGATTGGGGTGTTGTGGGATCAGTGGCACTCAGCATTTCTCTGATAAAGGGCTATCCAAGAAAAGATAACTCTGAGCAGAACATATTTCAGGGTCGATTATTGTTATGGCTGCTGCTGTACTGAGTCTCTTCTGCTGCATAAAGTCGGGAATATTATGCAGATTTGCAGCCTTTCATTAGCAATATCCTTCCCAGGCCAGCAAGCCAATGTTTTATGAAAAGACACACGGCGCTTTTTAAAGGCTAGTTATCACTAACCACTAGATTCCTTCTGTCCAAAGCCCTTCTATAAAACTGAATATTATTAAAAATCTCATTTAACAAAGCCTGACACTTACAGTTCTTCTTTTTCGGGGAGAGAAGGAGGGATATTTACATTCCGTTATAGCTTCCCCAACATCCCATCACTGGAAATGTTCAAGGCCAGGTTGCATGGGGTTGGAACTGGATGGTCTTTAAGATCCCTTTCAACCCAAACAATTCCAGGATTCTGTGATCTGCAAAAGGAAAGTAAGAAGGAGACCCATGGTGCTTGGTGGTCTCTGTCTCAGGGATGCGGATTCAATCTGGATCTCATAAATTAACTTCATTTTTGTAACCTTTCAGAGCACCCGACACAGAAAAAGCCAGAATAACTCTGGTTTAAGAGAGATTCTGAAGGAGATGAATCCACAGGAACTCTAAGGAGGGTTAGGTATCAGGTTTACATCCAAACCTCAGCCAGTGGAAAAAGGATGACATCTCTGTGATTATGTTTCTCCAGCCATTTTATTAATTCCTTTGCCACCTGGATGTAAAGCGCTACCTCCTCCTCCCTCCAGGGAATTCAGTCATCTGGTTTGTGCACCAGTGGTGATAAAAAAAATCTACCACTTGAGTTAGGCTCAGGATGAAGATATTTAAAGACAGGCAGCCAGGCTGAGGCAAAGGCAGTTGGTTCTGGGAGACTGCTAAAGGCCCACAGATGAGACAGGCTGACTGCCTCAAGCTGTGGTGTGAGTAATGCTCCAGGGTTTGGTTGCTGAAGATGAGTTTTTGAATGGCTCAAATGCGTTTTTTATGTGTTCAGGCACCTCTGTGCTCCGTCCCACTGGTGCACAAGCTGCACCCCTGAGGCAGCACTTTGGGGCTACTGGGATTTAAGAATTAATTTCTACTCCAAGCCATAACTGAAGAAGCTTCTCAGCCAAATCACTGCAGCTGTCTCCATTTGGCCATTGGGACCAGGACGAGTTTTGGTCCAGGATGGATGGGAATGGATGAATGGGGAGACACATAAACTAAGAAAAGCTGTGCTTGAAGTGGCCCTGTTCAACCCCAAGTCTCACTTAGCAAATGAAAGCACACTTTCATTAATGGAGAAAAGGAAGCAATATGCCTGAAAACTCAAAAAACGCAGAGTTTCCAGCTTGCATCCGGAGATGTTGGTTATTTCTACACAATTTCAGCGTGTTTAGTAGGGGATGAGTCCTACATCTGAAGGCACACACCCGAGAATTTCTTGCAGCACAATTTTAATGAACTGCTCATGTCATCAGGGAAGAAACCAGCCAAGCAGAAAGGCCAGCAAAGGAACTCTCAGCCAGGGCAAAGCAGCAAAGTCGTAACTCTGAGGAAAAGAGAGCAGCAGGCATCAAAGCAAGGATGATGTGATTTTCGGCACACCTGGATGTCACTTCCCCCCCCAGCTCACCATCCGTGTTCCATGTCAGCAGAAATATGTTGGAGCCCACAAGTGCAACAGCAAGGACTTGGGAACGGATCCAGAGTGCAGTGAGAGCTTTCAGTAACCTCAGTGATCGTGAGCTCAGGCCCAGTGTGATAGACTATTGGCTTGCTCATTTGGGTTTTGTTTCTCAGGTAAAACTTTTCACCTCCTCGTTCGGCGAGAACAAGTCATTAGACATTTTTTTTTAGTATCTTGATTTGCTTGTGTGCGAGTTGACAGCCCAAGAGTATTTGCCAAAAGTTGGTAACGCGCCAAGTTTTCATTAAACCTCTTGTAAACCCCAAACTGCCGTCCTGCGAGGCTGCATCTGGCAGGGAAGCCATCTGTGATTCGTATAGTCTTGCTCCAACAAAACGACAACAGTGTGAAAAACTCTTTTCTCTGGTCGGCAGTGAACTGTAAAAGTAACATTAGTAATAGCTTCTGCAGGCTCAGTAATGACATAATTGACATTGGCTGAAAGCAAAAGCCCCAGCAGCGAGGCCTTGCCAAGGCTCTGGGTTGATTCATATCATCCTCCAAAAATACAGGTCATAGTCAAGAGCCCTCTTGGATGCTGCCTCTCACGTGAGTGGTGAGGCTGCTCCTCCTGAGCAGAGACTGCAGCAAAATCTCACAGAGCAGGAGCCTCCTGACCCCAACCCTGGCATAAAAAAAAAAAACAACCACCAAAAAAAACCCCAAAAAAGTGCTGCTCTGCTTGACTGAAGCCATTTGCTCGATCCATAAACAAGGTCTGTATTCGCAATTGTTTAAAAACCTGCAGCTTCACAGCGAAGTGCACATTGCACCCAGTAATCTCTTATATCTAAAGCAACATGACCCGGTGCATTTTATTTAATGCAGAGCCCTAGTAAGGAGACTGGGCTCCAGGCCATCTGCACATATGTTTCTTGGATGCCTGATATTTTCATTTTGCTTCAGATGAGCTGCACTGTTAGGGGGCTCCCATTTATAGCATCCGGGATTTTTTCCAGTGTATGTTGTGCTCACCCTGTCTGCAAACCTTTCTTTTGCCCTCAACCTCCTTCACCCCCACAACTCAAAAAATACAAAGCCCAGCAGATGTCCATAAAAAAAAAAAATTAAAAAAAAGAGAGAGAGACAAAAAGCACTGATTTGCTCAAATCTCTTGCTAAAGAAACCATTCCCCAGCTCCCTTTGTATTTAAAAGCTTGAGGCCCCTGTTTTAGAGAAATCCTAGAAATACAGTTTAAAGACCTCGGTGGGACTGTGCAGCCCTGAGAGGCTGTGTGCTTACTGATGGGGAATGTTTAGAAAAACAACACCTACTGCCACCAAGGTTTCCATTTGCACCTCTGCTGCTCTACACCTTTCATGGAGCGCCTGGCTTGAAAAGCAGGAGCTTTTCCTGCCTTATTTAGACAAGTAAGTGACAAAAAAACCGCTGGACCATAGCCTGAACTCTTTACTAAATCTTAAGAACCTTCCTGATTCAGGCAGCAAGTAAGTGGGGGTTTAACCAGCTGAGGGAAGACCAAAAGATGAGAAAGGAAGGAAGAGAACAAAGGACTATTGGTAGCACAAACTGAGTGCCTGATTCTGACCCTCCCCCGGCAGCAGGAGTGAATCCACATTTGTGGAGATCAGAGGTGGCTCTTTGCTGAGTGATGGGCTCCAGAGTGCAGGAGGGGGACAAAAGACCACTGGTAATATAATTTTTGTTTTGGAACATGTCAGGGCCAAGTGGCCAAATCCAGAGCTGGCGTCAAGGGGTGTCCCTCTCTTGAACTCCCTCCTGCTCAGCGTGCCTGGAAGTTTGATGTGGGAAAAGATGTAAAAATCAAAGCCCACACCTGAGCTGAGGTGTGATGAGCCAGGTGACAGTAATAAAGGCTGGGCTGGTTGGTGAGACACCTCACTGTGCACTCGGTGTCCTCATGAGGTCACCTCTGCATCCTTCTCCTTGTCCCTGCGCTTGTGAGACTCCCGGGGCCGGATCGGAGAAGGGATTTATTTCTCCAAGCTCCATTCCTCCCGCAGTCCCCTCCTCCTGCCAGCCCTGGTGCCAGAGGCAGAGCCCACACAGGCTGCCAGACTGACTGTGCTGAGCCCAGGCTCGGGATGCTGGGAACAGACTCCAAATCTGCCCTTCTCTGTCTGCAGCGTCCGCTGGCTTTCCCTTTGGCGTGGCTGGCAGTTCCCACGGGCCATGAGCTGTGGTCTCCTTTTTGTTTCACTCTGACTCCTCTACAGGAGCCTCCAGGGTCCGTTCGTGGCCGGCTCGTTGGGTGGGAGGCAGGGAATTCACAATCCTGCCAGGGCCTGTCTGCCAGAGCTCCCAGCTGGCAGGGCAGCACTGCTCCTCAAAGGGAAGGTCGTGGTCCCCTGTCAGCAGCAGTGCTGCTGGAGCGTTGTGCAAGCCCGGCAGGAGGCGGGGAGGTGTCCCCAACACGGATTTGTGACATGGATATGCCGGGACAATAGAGCCCAGATGATGCTTTCCAAAAATAAAGCCATCCTCTCCCCCAGCAAGGCTTGAAAGGCTCCAGCAGCTCCTGTGCTGCTGGCTCTGTTGGACATGTCTCTGCTGCTCAGGAGGGACCAGAGGCACCAGGAATGCCAGGCATTCTCGATGTCAGAGGGACAGCCCCAGGACAGCATTGCCTGACGTGCCCAGGAGAGCCTAGAGTTTTGGGACTGGCCAGATTCCATCAGGCAATGAAGGAAAAAGGACTTGAAGGAAGAGGACTTGAAGCTGGTCATCCCAGAACTGCCTTCCTGGCACACAGCAGACCTTTCTGAGGCTTTTAGCTCAATGATACCCTGCAAACCACTCCCCAGGGCCCCTCCAGAAGCCATTCCCACAGGCTGGCTGAGCATTAACTCACTGGCCCTGCTCGAGCGGGGTCGCAGCTGATTGCAAAAGGGAAAATGTGTAATGCGGGTAGGGAAACAGGCAACATGAGCAGAAACCTGGTCAAGGGTGGTCACTTCCTCCGTTTGTATGAGGATTCAGGAAGTCCATTACAAAGCACTCCATCACTGTCACTTAATTCCAGCTATATTACAGAAGATTAATCGTTCTGCTCCTTCTCCCCCCTGCCTGCATATGCAGAGGGTGGTGTTACCAGCCCCTCCGTGCCAGATACAGTTCCCCAGGACTTGGAGGAGCTCTCTTTTGCTTTCTAATTCCTTAATAATCCGAGCGAAATCATCCCAGGAGCCATCAGTGTCCTGGAGCATGTGGATGGAGGAGACACATGGTGGGAAGAGCAGGTGACCAGGGATGTGTCCAGGGTGGCAGGGAGGAGGCTGTGATGCCTCGGTGTGACCTGGCTGTGCTGCCTGGAGCAGGGACCCTCTTTCCTTGTGCTGTCCCTCCAGCTGGTGTTACTGTCACTGCACACCACAAAGGACTCTGGGATACAGCACTGAGAAGATAAGCAAGGCCATTAAATGCTGCATTCCCACCTTTGGCCCCAGCCTCGTGATTCTGAGGAATCCAATCTGATCTCCAGATGATTTGCAGCTTCTTCCCCTGCTTTTTACAAAACCTTTTCCCAGGTAACCTGACTTTGATGTGAATTAGCTCTCAGTGGGGAAGTCATATGAGCAATCATGAGCAGAAATGGGTATTTACCAAATTTTTCACTCTTCCACTCCCTGTTTACACACCTTGGACCCAAGAATCAGGTAACCTGGTATAATTAGCTGAGCATGGTATTACTATTCACATGACCTCCATAATTTCAGCAGCTCCTCCACTTCCCACTGGGAATGTGATGCCTGTGGCTACTCACATTGCAAAATTCAGGGGGCTCTGTGAGGGGTGTTGGCCCATGGAGGGGAAGCAGAGCTGACCCAAAGTGCCTCAACCACATCTGCTCCTGGAGATGTTCTACCATAACTCCATCCCCCCAAATGAGGCTTTGGAAAGAGTAAGACAGTGAATGGATTCAAATCTGGTGAGCAGAAAAGAGAGAGCCCCGGAAAGCATCTCTACTTTTCTGTCAGTGTTTCTTAAGTGCTAAGGTTGGCCATGGAAACACTGCAGTGTTTCATTTTGTTGTTTTTTCTGAGTGTTCACCTGTTTCAGGTCTGCTTTTCATCATGCTTCAGTTTCAAAAATTAACTTGGACCAAAGGAGAAGGTTATCCAAAAAGATTATACAGCCCCCAAATGAAGTTAAAAGTTTGATCTCACGTCTAGCCAAAAGTTTCAGTTTGACCCAGTAATGAAAGTTTCTAGGATTGTTTCTTCCATTTCAGTGCTAAAACAAGTAAGTTATTATCACTGGGCTAGACACAAACTAATATTCCCTCCCTAGCAGGACTGTAAGGACTACGGGAGAAGAAACATAAGCCAAGGTGATTAATTATTAGTATAATTATCAATATTGCTGCTGTAATAACTTTTTGCATGGACAAATCTTGGTGGTAAAGGTGGTAGGACCTCCCTGGCCTGGGATCCAGTGGCGTGGACCTATTTTCCTTCAGGGAATGTGACGGGGGATGCCAAAATACCTGGTGGGCCCTCTACTCCATCTGCTTGGCTGCTGCACAGGACAGCAAGCAGACAGATAATGAAAAAAAGGGTCAGGGAGCTGGGAGAACAGAATGTCAGACCAAATATCTTGGACAGAAACCCGCAGGTTGTTCTGATCAACCCCTCTGAGAAATTGTCTGCTGAAAGACTTGGGCGCTTCTGTACCTTATATTTCACACATCATAATTTATGTGCCTTGTCCAGCATTTTTCCCAGTCGTAACCGCATGAAGGGTCTCAGTTCACCGGTGGATCTGGATCCTGTGGTCACAGAAAGTGCAAGGATAAGCCCTGTGCCTTAACAGAAGAAAATCCTGGTCCTAGAGCCATTTTTCCCCTATGATTCTTCAGGGCTGGCCCTTAGCTCACCGCTGGCCGAATAAACCCCCCACAAAGGCGCGTTTCTTTCTTCTCCCGGAGTTTCTCATTCCGTTATTATTTTAAACTTCACGGGAACTTAATCAGAAAGGAGTGACGCAGCGACTAGCCACCAGCTGAGCCCTGCAGAGCTCCGGGGCCAAGCCCCAGCCCAGCCTGCCAGGGCTCTCCTTTGGGTTTGGAAATCATTCCTGTTGCCTCCCGCGGACGCCCCGTGGCCGTGGCAGCTGATTGAAGTGACGAGGGGAATGGAAACCCTTCACCTGCTGTGGCTCTCGCTCAGCTTCCCTCCCTGCCAAGTCCTGTCCTTGCTGGGAGAAGCCTGGAAAGGCCCAAAGCGTCTTAAAACTCTGGCAGATGTTTTGTTTTAATGGGGAAGAGGGGGGGAGGAAAGGGAATTGGTGGCAGGCGGTGAAGAAGAAAGGTAGGAGGAAAAACAACAGAATGGAACTGTCTCATCTGCCTTTATCCCTCTATTAGCTGACACGGTAAGCAAGGGTGGTTCAAACTGGTTTATCTTGGAGGGATGC
Organism: Vireo altiloquus; assembly: GCA_013396875.1. NCBI lineage: Eukaryota > Metazoa > Chordata > Aves > Passeriformes > Vireonidae > Vireo > Vireo altiloquus. The sequence goes on along the minus strand of VZRF01013111.1, from coordinate 1,066,424 downwards.
TGTGCTGCTGAGTGGAAAACAAGCTGGAGGTGCTCACTGAGTACTTTCCACAGAGTTAGAGCACTTAAGCAAAAAAAAAAAAATCCAGAAAAGTCAGGAAGGTCTCAAAACTTGACCCCCAACTAAACTCTGACCCGTTTTGTGCCTCATTAATATCATCTCAGTTTTCTATCCTGTTCTCATGCCTCTGAGTTCAGCCCGAGATTTTGTTTTAAATGTCTCTGAAATATGCAGTTGTTCAGGTCAAGGGTTTTGCTTTGGCACTCACTTAACTATTCCTGGCTGTTCCTGTGCTACGGGAGGTCTGAGAGTATTTCCAGGTTTATCAGCAGCTTTTATTCTGGAAGTTGCTCCCCTAACCCCACATTTCTGTGTGTGTTGCTGATAACCCATGTCTGAAATAATGGTGTGACTCTGTGCCTCGTTGGGATCCACCCGGGTGTGGAAAAAAGGATTTGCCAGAGGCGTCCAGTTTTGCCATCTCTGCTCCTACCAAGGAGGCTTCTGAGTTCACAAAGATCTTTAGATGTAATGAAGCAAATCCTCAGTGAAACACCAATGAGTTTCAGACCCTGAGTCCTGCAGTGGGGGTTAAATCGAGCATTTTTCCCATTTGTCTTATATTCTTCATTTCTCAGGTGTTTTTAAAGCAAAAACCAAACTGCTTCTTCTCCCTCAGCCCCATCAAAATCTCTGGAGATGCCCCCTGTTTTTTTCTTCAGCTGTGACACTCCCAAGCCAACAGCAACATCAAAGAAATCTGCAGAGCTTCCCAGGTCAGTAGCAATGGAAAGGAGAGGTGGGATGCCAAGGTTGCCGTGGAACAGTAGGAAAGCAGAAAGTTTTCTCCATCTGGTTAAAGGGAGTGTAGGCAAATGCAGCTAACACAGGCACCAAAAAGCACTTCCAACAAATCTCCAGCTCAAAGGACTCTTTTAGCCACACTGATTATGGAATTCTTTTAAAAAGAAAACAGGGATGCAGCCTTCTTGTTCTGGTGCAGAAGAAGAAACTTGCTGTTGAGAAACCCCACCTGCTTTCCATTTTTAGGGCATTTTTCCATTCTTGGGAAAGACTGTGGACAATTGTCTAACTATATAAAAGATGTTTTATTTCCCTTTGATTAGAGAAAAAAAATGATATGCAGGATTTGCAACTGTTCTGAGGACAAAATGTGTGACAAGAATGAATGGCTCTTTTTTTCATTAATATGTATGTCTTTGAGCTAAGCTTTTAGTGGAAAAACTGCTCTAAAGAAGCCTAAATGTGACTTGAAGTCTGATCCTCTGCTAACTTGGCAAATACCTGAGGATGAAGTATGGAGAAGAGCTAACCTATAAAGTATCCTGTATTTTAACAGCCTGTTTCTCCATTAAGAATTTTTAGACATCAATAGAACGAATTGTCCTGTATTGTATGTTACATGTCTGTGTGCTGTAAAAACATTAAGGGTTTTCTCAGCTTTCTACCTTAACCCTTAAAGACATTTGTGATGTCTTTAAGGTGCTCCAGCAAAGTCATCGTCCTCTGGCCTTTTTGTTTTGGGAGCTGCTGTGGATTTTATGGCTGTGCAGCCACATCATGGTTTGTTTCCACCCTCGAGGAGATCCAGATGCTGCTGGTGGATTTATTAGTGTTCCTGTTGTTGTTTGCTGGTGAGCTCCTCCATGGACCACGATGCTCTGAGATGGAGGAATAAATAAACATCAAGCAAGGGGACGACCAAATGATTCTGTAATTCCAGCCTCAGCAGGGCAGGGAGGAGGCAGGGACGCCCTGCGAGGGCGAGCTCCAGACGGGCACTGCTCAGCTTGTGCCTCTCTCTGCTGACAAGAGCTGGTTGCTCTGACCAGACTTTGAACCTTCTCTCCCAGGATTTTTGGCGCCATCTTCACTCCTTCCTGCTTTGTTCTGGGACAGGGTGACTCCCTGTGTGTCCTGCCTGACCTGGGAAGCTCCGATAGCCCCACCAGCAGCTCCCACTCGCACAATGTCCGCGTCGGCCTGGTTGTTTCCTGCACGTCTGACCTTGAGATAACCACCGTCCACTCCTGCCACGGGTACAGCCTCTCCAGCAGGTTCCCACCAGGCAGAGGCAGCACCAATTTGTAATGGACTAATTGGCAGTGTCCTCACCTTAAATAATCCACAATAAATGCAAGGTAACTCCAGTTTCACTGAGTCATGAGAACCCCCATCACTGTTGCCCCAGGGACCACATTTTGTGCAGGGCTGCCACACTGGGCAGCACCTCGAGCTCAATCCTGCAAATATATGTATGTGTTTCTCCTGAGATACCTAACTTTGAGTGTGGTTTCATGGTAGACCTGCCTGCAAAAAGAAACAAACTCAGAAAATCCTTCCTGCCCTTTCCTGGGGCCTAGGGCTTGCCGGTTCTTCCCAACTCCATGGTGGGCTGTGGAGAAATTGCCCCCACTGAAATTAATTCTTTCTCCCTCTAAAACATTGTTTATAGCACAGCTCACCTCCAAGGTCTGACTCACACCTTGGCTGTGCAGCTCGGGCAAGGGGGATGGTGGAGCAGCACCATTGTGAGGATGCAGAAGGTGTTTCAGCCGTTCTTGTGTTACAACAAATTACTCACTTTAATGATTCAATCAGTCACGACAACCTGCTGGGAGGAGCACAAGAGCACTTGGCTGGTCTAAGCACCAACCCCACAGTCCTCAGGCTTCAGCTGTGGACCACCAGGGCCGTAAGAGGTGCAGAGGAGGGCTGTGAAATGATTGACGACCTTCCTCCCTATGGTGGACAACCAAACGCTGAAGCCTCGCCAGGTATTTGTCCTCAAGAGTGCAAGAAAAAACCAACCACCCAGCAAAAGAGTGCAACAAGTGAGCATGCATCCCAGCTGTGTTTGTTGCTAGTTTTCTGAAAAAACAAAAAAAAAAGGTAATGGCACGTGGATGGTGGACCCAGGATGCTCCTCAAAAAAAAGGGCTCCGTGAATTTTAATTTGAAAAAAAATTGTTGAGGCGAACCGAAGGACCCCAATATTTATGCCAAGCTTTCAGAAAGCGAGGGGTAGCAGCTGCAGGACTGACTAACTCGGGAAATCACCGAGCAGTCAGAGCTTGACCAGCTTGAGGAAGGTGTTTGTGAGGAGCTGGTGACTGAGCCCTGTGACGTAGGTGGTCCCTTCCAGCCCTGCGTGCCTGGGAATGGCCGTGGCTCCCTCCCAAGCCATCGGCACGGATGTATTTACGTTCCCTGCCGTGGTATGCGGGGCGGCTCTGCTGGAGCCAGCAGGTTTTGTACCTGGAAGTCCCACAGGTGACTCCCACACAAGCCCGAGGAGTTCACCCAAGCACTGAGGTGATGACAGGGCCAGCAAGGGCCGCAGACTCACCCATGGGGAGGAATCCAGCACCACAGCACCCCAACAACTCACATCCCCCTCTGTCTTGCCCCTTCTTTTAGTGTTTTACCCTTGAACACGAGGAAACCTCGCTGTCTGCTAAGGGAGCCTTTAGCAGAAGGATAAACAGGTCCTCGTTTCTCTCTCTTTGTGTTCCAAAGAGGGAGTTCACATCCTCTGCCTCTTCCTCTCCACTCCTGGCCCTCTGGAAGAGCAAAGCACACCCCAGGGACAGCACAACAAACAGCGCCGAGGGGCAGCCCAGGAGAACAAAGAGCCCTTCAGCCCCGTGAGAAGCTTCTCCTGGAAAAGGGAGTCGATCCCAAGGCAGTGCCGGTGCGGGGATTAAAAAAGCACCGGGAAAGCAGAACAAAAGCAAAGATAACGAGGCTTCAATGGTCCTCTGGTACATGTCTCGGGCTTCATGCGTACGTGGGTGTCCATACATGTGTTGCCAGAAGGGAAACATCAGCCTTGTTTATAAAAATTACAGGCTTGCATCCGAGTTTAACCCCTACCCTTTGAACGGCAGCCTAAGCTTAGGAGTTGCTTTGTGCAGGGTGAGCTCTTCCTCCGGGCTTGAAAGGAGTAAGCGACTGAAGATTTTCTCACTTAGCTGCTATCTGCTTTTGTCTCCAGGGACTCCAGAGAAAGGTGAGAGCCTTGCAAAGAGCTGCAGGACTCGCTGTGATTGCATCATTCCCATCCTGGCATCCGAACACAGGCTCCTCTTCCTCTGCCCTTCATGCTCCCAGGGCCCAGAGCCTTGAACCTGCTTCTGGTACTTACCCTTGTGCTTACCTCTTGTAGTTTCCCTTGTAACTACGCCTTGTAGTTATTTCTTGTAGTTACTTTGGGCTGTCCTTGTACCCGCAGCTCTTGCTGGCTGTAGGCAGATTATGTGATGCCTATGATAAATACATTTATGTCTAAATGCCTAAACCATGCAGCGTAAATAAATCTATGTATGTTATTTTTATATAAATATATATATTAATAGTGTTGTTTCTCTTTCAGCCTCTGATAGGCCTTAATATATTCTATATTATATATATATTGTGTGTGTATGTATATGTGTATGTATATATATGTATATGTATTAGATAAACACCTAACTCTTCCATTCATTCACAATGAGTGGTTCAGGCATGCAGAAAATACACAGTGGTCGACAGAAATTCAACCCAAAAAGAACTGCCTTTTCAATACCATAGAATTCCACAGGAAAAGCACAAATTGGAGGAGATGGGAAGGTGCTGCCCATAAGGATGTCCTTGTCGTATCCTGGGCAAACACAACTGTTCCAGGCAGAAGAGAAGGTGAAGGACTATGTGGACCATTGACCTCTTGTCCTGAGGAAAAACAATGCCAAACTATGTTGTTTTTTAATAGCTGAGATGTTAAGTACAAGGTATGAAGATTCAAATTCCTCATTTGCATTAAATCTTTGGATATCACAAGGCAATGTAAATTACCAACATATTAGGCCTGGGATGGGAGCCCTCACCCATGAGCTTTGCTCTGATACTCACCAATGGGAGTCCATCCCAGGCTTAAGGAGGGACAGCATCATTAAAATCCATTAAAACTCCCAAATGACAGAAATTGGATGCTGTAATATTGATCATTACCCTTCTCCCAGGCAAAATTCCTGCTGGGAGCACCCAAAGGTTTGCCCAATCTTGCATTGCTGCACCAGAGCACCCAGTACAGTAGAATCAAACCAGACAGTTGCATAAATGTGAATTTTCTTGCCCTGGATCTGTTGTTACAGTTCGCATGATTCATTGAGCGATTCCATCGGAGCCTGTAAATAACTCCCCCCCCCCGCCATTATTACCCTAATAATTCTCCTGAGATTGAAAATGTGTTTATTTTTACTCAGAGATTGTAAAACCACAGGAATAAAACAAGTGTAGGCTGCCAGCACTTTATTTAATTTCTCGTTCTTTCGCCGAAGCTCTGAGAATAACTTCTGTTTCCTGCCGAAGAAGGAAACAGTGTTTTCCTTGACTTATGTAAATATGACTTCCCCGCTCGTACATTTTCCCACTGCTGGAAATAGGCAGGAATCTTCCCAGTGCCTGGAGTTTGCAGTCCCTGTGTAAGATTTTTCTCTCCACCCAGTTCACCCAGGGCTGGCTGGGGGTGGGGAGTTGGAGTTTCCTGGGATGGAGGTTAAATCCTGATGGATTCTGACCTCAAGGCAACGCTCCTGCATGTTCATCTTCTTTTTTGTTTTTTTGTTTCCCTATGCTTTAAGTCACTTGGCCAAACGTATAATCAAGACTTCCCTTACCAAGAAGGGCTGCAGCAGGAACAGAGGGAGTAAAATATAGGCTTGGCACGTAATGGGAGCGTGCGAACGTGGGATGGGAAGCGCCAAGGGAAGGACAGGGAGGCAGGGACGTGGTGTAAAAGCTGCACAAACATCGGGAGCCATTCCTCTGGCATGTGTATAATCAGAGGATAATATCCAGTTGGGAGAACTGTGGGGCAGCCTTTCCAACAAAAGGAGGCAGCCAGTGCCTGGAGCTCCTCTGCATATTTATTACATCACCATAATGATATAGAGCGAGGAAGGAGAGGCAGAGGTTGGTGTTATGAGCGTCGCTGCTCCTGTGTGGAGCACTGCTGGGAACGTGCCTGGCTCGGCTGGGCTTCGGAGAGGACATCACTGAGTTATTGAGGGCTTAGGAAAACATGCCTGGAAAAAGATGTCTGAAAACCTGGCTGGGGTGAGCATCTCAGACCCACAGAGCACCCTGAGGAGGGCAAGAGGTGGCTCTGTCACAGCTGGATGGTGCTCACAGAAGGTGACAAATCAGCTTTTCTCTGAGCCCCAGAAATGGTGCCAGGGCTGGAAGCTGAACCCAGATAAAATCAGTGCAAAATGGGAGGTGGAAATGTGAAAGTCTGACCCCTTCTAATGTAAAGACAGCTCAGGGAGGCAAAATGCTTCTGGGGGCATTTAGGCTGGGGCTTTTCCTCAAAGACACCCTCTAATGCAATCAGGGAATTACAGGCTTGATGCAAAGATTATACAATTTAATTATCTAGCCTGTCTTATGCAAGAGGTCAGGAAAGATAACATTTCTGCCAGGCCTTTAATCAATGATGTGCCCATTGCAAAAGCACTGAACGATTTGGGGTTCCCTCGGTTTTCAGGGGTCCTGCTGCAGGAAGTCTGACTTTCCCAGGGGAGGGAACAGCTTATTTTGGGAAATCCAGCATCTTCCAAGGTTTCTGCCTCTACCTAACCAGATGTTAGGCCACTGAAAATTGCTGTTCACTTCTGAAAATGGTGTTCCCATCATTGCACCAAAATATGAACTCCAGATCTAGAGAACTTAAGCCCCTAGGAACCCTTAAATCTCCACTTTTTTTTATAAAGACAATGACTTTCCTATAGTTTGGCTCTTCCATCTGAAGATTTCCCAGAGTGCTCTGTCCATAAATGAATCTTTTCACCTGAGGAAGACATCTATCAGCTTCCCCACCAGGGCCATTTCTCTTCTCACTGTACCCCCAGCCATCTTGCTATTCTTTATCTACTTACCTTTTTTTTTTTTAACCTTTCCTTTCTATTACTGCTGAGGTGATGGCAATTCCCTGTAACAATATAATCCTGTGTAATTTATCACGATAAGTCTGTGCAGTGGAGTTCCTGTTAACTCTGAAGAAAAATTTACAGGCAGGAAAAATCAGTGTAAGCCATAGAGAACTTGCACACGACCAGAGCTAAAGGGCTGCCGGGGAAAAGCTCGCCTGCTGCTGATAATCAGGGCAATGTATCGCTGCTGTGGTCTACTCATAACCCTTGAAATGAGGTTTTAATTCCTGAAGTCTTGCACAAACAAAAGAGTTGCAGAGAGAGAGAGAGAGGGATTGGGGAGGGGGAGAGGAGCGGTGACCTTTGCAAGTGAACTCGTAAGGAAACAACAACGTGCCTCAGCCTTAGCCTTTTTTTTTTGTATTTTTTTTCCTCAGAATGAATTTGGAAACCCAGAAGCACTGGCTGTCAGACACCAGCCAGATCCTGCGTGCTTTATTATTCCGGTGTTTGATCCCAGATGAGGCCAAGTCACACTCAGATTTCAGATATGACAATTGGGTCTGGGTCCTAATTGCTCTGGACTGTATTTCTGGCTGATACCCCAGAAAAATATAAGGAGGAGGCAGAGGTGATGAGTAGGTTTAATCACTGGAGTAAACCTCATCCACTTTGAGCCTGACATCCCTGTGCACGCACCACTTTCTCTGCAGGATCAGCTTTGTCCAGAAGAGCACAGATTAAGTCACCCAGAAGGAATAACAATGAGGAATGGGGCCAGTTATCCCATATATTTTGTGTATGATGTATGTCATACAACACTGATGCAGTATCACGATGACCACTTTTCTTTTTAATGGTGATGATTCACAAAAAAATAATTTTACAACCCCGATGGTTTCCCAACCTCTCTGCATCTTCTTCAGCGCCTTCCTCTGTTTTTCTCTTGCTCAGGAAAATCTGCAAAACTGTGGTGGGCTGAGGCTCCAATCTGGGGGTTGTTTTCCCATCATTTTGCTTTTGCCATCTTCCAGAAAGCCATTTATGTCTCCCTTGCTCCCTTTTGTCTGGGCTGCTCGTCACAAGCACTGTTGCCCAACAATCCCCCACACCTCCCCAGCAGAAACCACCCTTCCCCACTCCCATTACGGGGCGAGATCCCGCGCTTCTGGGAGCAAACAACAAAAAAACACCCAAGTTGCCGTCTCTGGCTCCAAAATTCCACCCCCCCTCCCTCCATCAGCTCCCTGACTCCACAGAGAGCACTCCCATTTCAGCCCTCGCTGGAGCTCCTCAGGGTAAGATTGCAAGCGCCAGGGAAAGACACATGTTTCCCATTACGTGCCTAAGTCTTCGCAGAGTCCTGGTGACAAAAGATCTTACAAAATAGCACTCGGTGGAAAGGGGCCGCAGGTGGGGGAGGGACTCGCTGCTTGCAGGGGCAGATTCACAGGAGGGAACCCCGTTATGGCTGAAATAGAAGGGATGGAGAAAGAATAATAATAATAATAATTAAAAACAAAATTGGCAGGGGATTGTTTTAGCAGATATAAGCAAAAATAATTGACTTAATAAAATGCTCTCCCAAGCTGGCCAGGTTTGGGGATATGTTGCTCACAACATTTATTCAAATGGGTGCTGTGTCATGGCAAGAAAACACTCAAAACCTCTGTTTATAAAAATTACTCGATTTAACCCCAAAGTCATCCTCAGCGCTGCTCTCACACACCGCTGCCCTGCTCCCTCGCCTCTCCTGGAAGGACTCCCTTGTTCCCAGGGTTGTGTTACAACCCCATTCGCTTCTCCCTGTAAAACCGGCTCATTACGTGGCTCTTCCCATCCCTGCTGTTCCAATAGAGCACCCAATCTCACGTTTGCTTGTGACACACCACGATCCAAGCAATATAAATACCATGGGCTGGTCTGGTGTTAATCATCTCGGTCCTGGCTGATGGGAGAGCAATTGAAACTGCACTGCAGGTTATTCATAGCATCAGTTTCACTAATTTTTACCGAAATACATCCGCTTTTGAATGACATGTTTATTGGAACTTCTTCTGCCGTCAAAGAGAGTTATTGTGGGCATGGGCGAAATGCGTTCAGCCGTTATATTCTGCAAGCCGCGGTTAAATGCCAGACCAGGGCTGAGCTGGGTTTGAAAAGCCTATCTATAAAAATCTCCTTCATGTGTCACCAGGACAGGCTGGCTAAAGAGTTTACCAGCTTAATATATTAGCCTAATACATTAGCTCTTAACCTAATATTAAAATAACAATAACTGCCAGAGGTACAAACGTTGCGGCCAAGCAGAGAGCGCTTGGAAAACGCAGCCCTCGAAGGGAGCGGGTCATCAGCCAAGAGAAATAAATTACCTTCGGCTCCCAGCACACCAGCTGTGCCTAAATCAGCTTAAACTTACGCTGTCCTCAGACTGGTTTTATCTCCTTGCAAGGGGAGGAGGGTTCGTGGTGCTTGGCTGTCTGGGACTTCTCTTTGCAGCCTCCTCTGGGATGGGAATCACCTGCCAGGCCAGGGAGATTTGTCACCCCTGGGTCTGCCAGTCCTATCTCCTGAGGAAAGCTGGCTCCTCTTCTCTCTTCTGCCTCCATACCACTTTCTAAAGGGCTTGGTGGTTGCTCTCCTCCAGTTCCAGCGCCACTTCCCCGGGCAGCTGCTGATGCTCCTGAAGGGGGATACGGGGAATATTCATTAGAAAAGCGAAATTGGTGCAAAGATTCTTCTCTTTGATAGTTTATACAGCCTAAGCAGAGGCTGTCATGGAGAACTGGTGTTCAGATGGGCTCCATTGGAAAAGGGGATTTGCCACCGTGATGGTTTTGTTTGGCACATTAGCACCTCCATGCCAGATCCTCCTCCACTGCAGGCGAGCGGCCCCGCTCGGGATGGGGTTTCATTCCTCTCCCTGCCCTTGGGAGCCCTGCAAAGCAGGAAACAATGCACTTTTCGGGTCCTCTGGGGACACAAAACTTGGCAAGGGTTGCACAAAACTCAGTGAAGACACAAATCTGTCCTGGGAGCTGCCAGCAGCCTCGGCCCCCCAAAAATCACTGCTCCACCTCGCCATAAAACGCTCTGCTGCTGCTGGTGGCAGGACATGAAGGGGTTTTGCCTCCAGGTAAGGGTTTTGTGAGTCTGCAGCCATTTGCTTTGCAGTAGACCAGCTGGTTTTCTGGGGAGGAAAGAAAACTCAAACCAATGCAAACACAGAGCTCTGCTGAGCTAATTTGGCATTTGTTGTGAACCTGCCTCTCCTCAAACGCAAAACTGAATGAATGGAAACCAACCGAGAAGAATTAAAGTTGCAAAGTGCACCTTTGTACATAAGAAAAGCTGGGATGTCAGGCTTTCTTCTGTCCCTAATTTGCAAACTCCTCATTTTTGGGGGGATATTCTGTTCCAGTGAAGGAGGCCAGGACAATAATAGCAATAAAGCTTTCACAGAGTTGATTCAGACAATTAAATGACATGTAGACTTCCAAAATTAAGATAAATTTCTTCTTTCCATATCTGAGATCTCAGTTCCTTGCTGACACCAAAATGGGAATCAAAAACTGAAATAACTCTTGCTGGGGATATTTTTGTCAGAACTTTGCACAGCTACAGGCAAAAGCCCAAAGATGGCTGCATGCAAAACACAAACGACTTAAACCACTCCAGATCAAGTACTGAAGAATTGCTCAGAAGGAATCAAGAGGAGGTTTTTTGGTGCTTGGGTGGGCTTTTTTTTTTTTCCCCAAGAACACATTTCTTATTTTAAGAAATTGCTGTTTTTCCCAGACCTCAAATTTGAAATGAAACCGGAGTTCTGATTAAAAGTGATGTGAAAGGAAAATGTTCAATTGGATAATGCACTATTAATGTTTTTCTTAAGGGTGTAATGCAGGGGGCATTTTTACAGGCTTGTCTTTTTGGGTTTTACTCCCTTTTTTGCAACTCCATTGTTAGAGGGAGTGACAGCAGAAAGAGGCTGTGCAAGGCTTAAATATGGACAGGAAATTTCCCACATGAGGACAGGCAGAAAAATTTGCTGAGGAATCAAAACGCAGCCCTGTTCTCCGGGAAGTGGATGTGAGACCAACACCTTTCAAAGCTTCCAGAGAGGAAGAGAGCTCGTGTCTTGTCCCACAACTGGTCACAATCCAAACACTGGGGGATCAAATAATTTTAAATA
>VZRF01013111.1:1000777-1055275 GCA_013396875.1 Vireo altiloquus | reverse complement strand
TTTTTTTTTTTTTTTAGAAATAGCTAAAGCAGGAATGCAGTTATTTTGGCTGGATGAACCCGACTTTTGTGAGCAGCCCAGACCAGCTGCACCAAACTGGTGAGACCACGACCAGAAGTTTTGTCAGGCATGGGGAGATTTGGCCACGAATTCTGACACAGGTCTGAAGCTCCCATGTCTCCACCAAGGACCTTTGTGGCCAAATACACACATTTTTGGACTGCAAAGCAGCTTGTAATGCCAAGAAACCTTTCTTCAGGAGAGCTCAGTTAGAAAGCGCTGGTTGCCACGAAATGTTTCTTTTGGAAGAAAACGAGAACAAATAAAGGGCAAAGCTGAAGAAGTTAATCCAGAACTTCCCATTTGTCTCCTCACCATTAGATTTTGAGAAATCCGTGCTAATCCACTTGAAAGACTGGGTCAGCAGCTATGGCTTCTCCTTTGAATAAAGTCCCACAGAGCTCCTAAGTGCTGCCAACCCCCTCACCTGACCCCAAGTTTGGGACAAATGTGGTGTTTACCTTCCCTGCACCTCATTTTCCCTGCTGCTAACAAAGGGAAGCGATGACTGCTACATGCTTTGATGCAGTCTCCTGTGATCTACAAGTGAAAAACACAGTGTAAATGCAAGGAATGTAATTATTATTATCACCAAAGAAGCTGCCTGCTGACCTCAGAGCTGATTTATAGATTCATAATTGGTTTGGATCAAAATGGTGATGAGGTAACAAGGCTAAAGATGCCATTGCATTCTTGCAATGCCCAATCCAGTCTTGGGGGACAATAAATACTGCTGTTAACCCATGTTTCAGGACACTGTGACTCCTTCTGAGCTCCAGGTGCCCCAGTGATGCTGCGATTTGGAAATTCTCAGTTGATACTCATTGTGTCACACAAGCCGGGTCAGTTTTCAGCCTGTGTTTTGCCACAACGAATTGTGTGCAGACCTCAGGAATGAGAACCCAGTGCTATTTGACATTTACAGAGAGTGTTTGATTTCAGAGAGAGGTTGTCTGTAACAGCAGTGAAGAGCCCCTTCCAGCCTGAAAAACAGCTGCTGTTTAATATTATATAATCACTTTATGCTGCCCTGGAAAATGGAGGGTGAGGATTCAAACGCTGCATCCAGTTAAAATTACAGGAGAAGCCCCTATAGACCAAAAGCCAAACGGGAGTTTTGCTGTAATTATGGGTCAAACAACTCCTCTTAAGTAAAACGAGTCCTTATTTAATGATGTGACACAGCACCGCTGTAGGGGATTTGCTTTTCAGCAGTTTTTTTTTTCCCTACCTCTCATTTATTAAACTAATCTGGCCAGGAGGAGAACACAACACAACCACGGGGAGGGCTATAAATCTGCCTGCTTTGGAGCAGGACTCAAGCCTTAAGTAAAGGGAGGCTAGGAAGCCACTTCCTCCATCAACAGGTTGTTCCATAATTATCCTCTCCTGGGCTTTCTCCACCTTCCCCTGCAGCCTGTAACCAGAGCCAGAGCCAAGATCCTGGGCACAGTGGACACGCCACCAGGCCCCCTCTTTCCCAAGGTTGAGCAATGCCGTGTCTGTTATCAGTGTCCTCAGCATCTTCCCACAGCTGAGACAAAAGGTCTGGGGTTATTTGCAGATGTCTGTAATTTGCAGGGTCTTCCCTTAGTTTGATTTGCTCTTAAATATAGTTCTGGGAGCTCCTGGGCAGAGTCGTCCCTCTCATTGCTTGATGTTTCCTGTGCACTGAGCGTGCTGTCAAAACAAATATTCCCCTGCCCCTGTTTACCACGTTGGAGTCTGGCATCTCGTACTTCAAGCCCAGCTTCCTCCCAGCTGCTCATAATCACGATTGCCTGAACAGGAGCTATTAAAGGCTTTTAGCAGTTCTTTCCCCCACCCCGGAAAATGAACCGGATCATTCAGCTTCTTTTTATTTTGTGAACACAGCGGTTAGAAATCCGCTCAGCCACGGGGTGAGATCGGGATCATCTGTCGTTTTTCTTCCAGCCATCCCCCTGTAGCCAAACTGGCTCCTGCCTGGTTTCCTTCGCAGATATTTAAAGACTATCGTAGTATTTATCTCTCCTTCCTTTGCTATTTATGTGCTAGATCCTTGGGCTTGTGCTCCAATGAGTTTTCATCGCTTTTCCCACGTTTCCGCTTGCTCCCGAGGTTGTGGACGGAGGAGGGGACCCACGGAGAAGCCGTGGATGGCAGGACTGGCACTTTCACATCCTAAAACTGCTCCCTAAGTCCCACATCAGGTGGGGCTGGGGTTTCCCACGAGTCCAGTCCCGCAGACCTCTCTGCACCACCGGAGCAGAACCTCCGCGATGGAAACCATCGAGCTTAGGTTGAGGGTTTTTTTCCTCCTTTAGGACCACAGGCTATTCTGGACACGTGAGCTGCAAGGGGACAAACCTGATGATTTACCCACTAAGCCACATAGGCCCCTCGAACAGCTCCTTAATGTGAAACATGTGCTGCCCGGCCCCGGCAGCGAGCTCTCACTTCGGCTCGGCCCCGGGCGGCTCAAACGCCGAGAGCCTTCGGACAACAGAGGTTTTTGGGCAAGGAAAGCAGCATTCCTGGAAATCTCCTTGCTGCAAGAGCACGTTCTTTCTGCTGGCACTTATTTTGGCTCCGGCCGGAGCTACCTGCGGGAGGTGAAGGATGTTTCGCTTGGCTTTTTATCACATTAGGATGGGTTCGTGCAAGATTGAGAGTCGTGCGATTCGTGGTGTTTATGGCAGCAGGGTGTGGGTGCAGGGCTCGTGCTCAGGACTTGGGGTCTGTACGTAAAAGGTTATTTAGACCCCCTTTTCCCGGCTAGCTCCAGCTCCTATTTAAATCTGAAAGAGCAGAGGGCCTGAATGACCTCACAAAGCACCCCCGGGATTCACAGGGGTCTGTAGGTGCTTGGCATGTGCTACACAGCAAACTAAAGGTGAAACCGGAGCTGGGCGACTGGAGGAGCCATTTTAACCCCATCACTTCATTATTGCTGGAACATTTGCTCCCACTCCAGCTCCCTGCATTGCTCTAGGGAGAGGAAATGGGTCCTTACAGCAAAAACTCCTTTCCCCGGAGGCTTTAGCGCGACCTCACCTTTGCTAAGCATCCTCTAAACCCCGAGGATCATCGACTAGCACAGCTCGAGGGGAGAAGGAGACAGGTAATCCCTGCTGAGGCACCCAGCGGCAGTGCCAGGAGAACCAAGTTTTCCTGAGCTCAGGAGTGACACTCCAGGCAGTATCTCTCTGGATGGTGGTAGGCAAATGCACTCGCACAGCTGCTGTCGGTGAGCACGAGCTCGGCACACTTTAAAATAATTAATCTTGTTTCCCTGCTCATACCACGGAAAGAATAAAACGTGTTCCTTGACTGCTTTGAGGTTGTAAGTGATGTTGGAGTCAAGGGCACCTCGTCTGTGATAAGTGTCTGGAGCTATGTGGGGCTGCACTAGATGGGCAAAGAGATTCGCACAAAAAATGTTTAACGTTTCCTAACGGAGACGGTTTGGAATTTCCCATTCTGTGGAGGAAAAAAAAAAAAAAAAGTTAATATTTTCATTTTCTGACTCAGTTCAGAAGGAAAGCACACAGTGAAATACTGGAATTTCTCAAGGGAAAACCCCAAACTCAAAGCCGCCTTAATGAAGTGAGGAATGGCGAGGAGAAACCTCAAGCATTTTTGGCAAGTAGGAATACCAGCAGATTGGCTTTCCCCTCACAAACCTCGGCTGATAGTGCAGATGGGGAGAAATGCCATAGGGGTGTTCCTTGAGGATACACTTCCCATCTGACTCCTGCCACCCGCCCTGGTTTCCTGGAGAACCCAAACCCACCCACCAAAGGTTTTCCACGGGTGGAGCAGGATGACTGCTTTACAGCCAAACCCACCTCCGTGCCCCAACCTCAACCCACTCCTGTTCACCTTGGCACCTTAGGTTTGCCTCTCTTTGTTCTTAAGCTCATTTTCTGTTTAATAAAACCCGTTGATTGCCTGGCTTTTATCTGTGAAAACATATATATTCCCCCTCCATAAAAAAATAAAGCACAAGGACTGATGAGTGGACATGAACCACCCCAAAAGGTCACCCTTCTACCACTGTGGGTGCAGGGGTGAAGTGGAGCTCTGCCCGTGCCATTTCTTTCCCCTTTCTCTACTTAAGCAAAAATAGCTGCTCATAAATACAACCAAATTGGGAGAAAACGTCCTGAGGCAAACTGGAAGCTCATTACAGGTCCTGCGCTGGCAGTGTTTGCGTTAGGCTCCCATTAAAGCACAATGTGTATTTTTGGGAGGTTGGCTACAGGCAGGCTGTTCTCTCCCAGAGCCTCTGGCTGCGTGCAGAGGTGCCAGCCTGTCGAAGGCTGCCCCGCTATGTGCTAATATCTTCTCCCAGTGAGGTCTGGCGGCTGGTTCATTAGTTTAAGCACTAATCCACGCTGCCTCGGACTCATTTGTGTGGAGACCTGCTCTGCAAGAAAGCTGCTTTCCATGCCTTTCCCCTGAACAGTTAATCCACCTGCTAGGTGCCTAGCCCGGCTGCTTCTGCGGAGTTTCGTTGCAAGATAAGACATGCATGGCTTAGTGCCTCCAGTAAACTTGCCTTCTTTATTCAAATCTTCCTCCAAGAGCTCAGCCAGGCAATTGCCTTCCTATTTTCATGCCAGTTCAGGCAGGGAGCAGGCACACAGGTATTTGAATACTTTGTCCACAAGTAATAAATAAATAAAGTAATAAAACTGAAGATGTACGCCGGTGTTTAGCATCCCTCCCCTCACTCCTCCAGCCTGGCAGCACAGGTGGAAAGTCTCCTGCAGCCTTTTGCTCAGCTCACATTCACTGGTGTCTGTGCAGTTGTTCACTCTCAGCCCAGGGTGCTGCTCTGCGCTCACTGCGAGGTCACATCTGCATTTGTCTCCACTGGAACATCAGCTGCAGCACAAGAATTTAGCACAGAGGTAACTTCCAGTTCCTTCGTCGCTCCTTTGGAAAGCTGAAGTGGTTGGAGACAGCAGCGCTGCCTGAGTTTTCAGGTGCCTGTCAATGCACACAGAACCTTCTTTCCATGACTTAACCCTGCAGCTTCACATCACCCCAAGGATTCACCTTCAAACCTCAGAGGTTTTTGCTAAATACACCCAACCCTAACTCAGGGTGACCCAGTTCACCTGTCTAACAGTGTCATACCTGATTCATACCAAGTATAAAGCAATTTATCCCACCCCACACAAGCTTGGAAATGCTGCCCACCCTCAACACTGCTCGGTGAAACTCATCTTACACACTGAAAGTCATTAATGTTCACTTTTAAAAGGGGCCTTTTCTGTAGCTACAGAAAACCCTATGGGCAGGGATATTTGCTGTTCAGGAGGGCCCAGGGTTCAGAAGTACCCCCAGCTCTGGCACATGAGGTGCTTGGCTGAAGAAGGCTGAAGGAGGGCAAATGCTGTCAAGCCTTCATTCTCCCAGGGCCTGGAAGGTGGAGGGATTAAGACCTGATAAGGAATCTCTCCTCCAGAAGAGCATCAGAGTAAATCTGACCTACAAGCAGAAGGTGCTCCTACCTAATTGCTTGTACGAAGGAAAATTGGTCCCCACCTGGTCCCTTCCCCACTGACTTTGTGTTAACTTGCAGCATTTCTTATGTTCTTGTAGAGGAACCAAAAACCCGAGCAAGTTTTAAACCTAGAAGCATTATTTGTGAGAAAACCCCATGAAAAATTAACCAGGGGATTCAGCTCTGGGAAAATGGCACAATTTAATAAGAAAAAGCCTTTTTTTTTTTTTTTTTATAAATAAAAGGAAAGGGATATGGGGCATGGGAACACAGAAGCAGTTATTAATGAAAACCAAGGGAAGTAGTAACATGTTTTTAACAGTGAGGCCAATGAGCTGGTGGGACAGCTGGCCAAGGGATGTGGTAAATCCCATTTAATCTGGCACCTTCACATTGAGCCTGGATTTCTTCCTAAAGGACTTGAAATACCTTGGCCATAGGCTACAAGGCTACATCTGAGAGCTGCTGGATGATTCCTGAGCGAGGGCTGGAGCATCATTAATTTGTTGATGGTCTGTGCTGGTGACTCTTGGATGAGTGAGCTGGAAGTGCCACATCCACCAGGCCCAGACTCCCCCCAGATCCATCCAAGGTGATGCTTAGACTGGCCCTGCTGAAAAGAATTACCTCTCCTGAATTAAGCAGTGTTTTCTCAGCTGCAACCGTCTCATCATTTACAAGAAAAACTTTCATAGACTTTTTCTGGGTTTTATTGTTTTCCCATGGAAAGAAATACCTTGTAAAGAAAAAAAAAATATCCCCACTTTTTGTTTTAAATAAAAGCTTCAATGGGCTTTTCCCTCCCTCCCCTAAGCCTTGGTAGTTATTCTTCCTTTAATTTAAGCAAGGCTTATATCAGTTGACGTTATACTTGTGCTTACTTGACTTGAGGTAAACATGGCTAATCCTGCTTAAAAATGAACTAAGAATATCTACACACTTTAATGAAATGGATTAAAATTTTACCTCATATTAAACATTAACAACTTTTCTTGTTCAGACAAGCCCTGGGAGGCTGGAGCAGTGTTATTAATTTGCCTTCAACATCACTAAAATTTCTTTGAAAATAAGCAAATTACGCACTTGTGCAGAAGGCAGGTCCCTTTGAAAGGATGGTGCTCACAGGAGATCTGGCTCCCTTTCTTCTTCGGATAAAAAGAGTGTTTCTTTTCTTTTTTAGAATTTATTCTCTTTTTAAGACTTTATTTTCTTTCTGAGTTCCTTATTGAAAGAGCGCCATTCTTTCTGTTCCATTCATGATGTTTCTCCAGGGGAAAGATCAGCCTAGCAAGAATCAAATGCTCCTTTATTTAATTTATATCTCGGGCTGACCTCAGCTCACATGCACTCACACCACACACCTGGAAATGGAGATGTCAAAGCGTGGTGGGAAAGCCAAGCTTTTCACAACAGCTCCCGTACAAATAAAGTGATGGCTTTGTTTCAAATTAATTATTTTTCAGGTGGGAAAGAGAAGTCACATTATTTCAAGTTTTGGTGTATTTTGAATAATTTCAAAGACTTCAGGAGTGAGCTGAATCCACCACAATTCCCATCCGTGCATGTGTGGGTACACACAGTTCGCTGTTTTGGTGGTTCTGCTCCTCAACTTTCTGCTGACACGTGGAAACACTAAAAGGTGTTTTTTCTTAAATAACAGCCCATTGTTCCAGCTGGTTATGAACCCTCTGCACAGAGTGAGATCAAACCCCGCAGAGTTCATGCCTTCAGACACCGCAGGTGCTCAGCCCTTTGCCACCAGCGCTGAATTGCCCTCGCTCTTCACGTGTCCCGAAACACAGCGCCGAGAGTCACCTGATGAGAAACGAAAACAAAAAATAAATAATAATAATAAAAAAAATAAACAAACAAGCCAAGACGGTTATTTTCTGGGTTCAAGACAAGAATTAAACGCTCCACCAGGCCACAGCACTATATATTAAAAGCAGCGCTGCCCAAAAGGTGCCGCCGCGGTGGCACTTGGCGGCTCTGGCAGGGCAGGAACTCGCAGAACGAGACTTTCTAAGGAAACTGGGAGATGTTCCCGGTGACTTCGCTCCCTTCTAGCTACAGATAGGATGAGGCGGGGATCCATCACAACCAGTCGGGTCATTATTACCCAAACACACACACATAGGTGTAGTCCGTGCCCCGAGGAAATTGTAACTCGAGACAAGCTAACGCAGGCACTCCTGCGCCGGCTGGTGCCAGTGGGGGTGGCGTGCAAAGGTGATAATTGAAAGTTGTTGGGTTTTGGGGTTTGTTTGTGTGTCTTTCCCTCCCCTCCTCCACTCCCCGCACCGCTGAGTCAACAGGAGGTTGTTTTCTACCTTCTGCTTCCTTCGGTGAGGGTGACAACTTCTGCCCAGTTTTGCTTGGTAATCCCAGCGGTCAGGGCTGTGCCCGGAGCATCACCGGGCACCCAGGGAACAAGGGTAGGAAAGTCTGGAGGAGACGGGCAGTAGCTCCTCTCTGTGGGCAGGTGTAGGGACCATGTTTACAGAAGCCAGGAGGCGAGTGATTAACTCCATTCCTAAAAATCTGAACCTCTGATCTGGAGTCCAGAGGAAAAGGTAAACACAAGGGGGGAATTGCTTGCCTTTTGGGAGGAGAAGGGTGGATGAAGGCAAAGATGGAAAAACGCAGCTGAAGTTTTGGGGTGCTGGCTCCAGGGCCAGCTGTGCTGCACCCCAGCCATGGATGTGGGCTTGGCATCAGCCCTCCTGTGCAGCAGGACCCCAGCCCAACACGTCCTCTGGCTCCACGGCTGAACGTTGGTTTCGGCTTTACGAAGAGCTGGGTGAAACCTCCGGACACCCAAAACAAGGGCAGGATTGGAGCATGAGAAAAACAGGTCTCTGCTTGTGGGGCGAATCTCCTCCCTCCCCCCTCCCTTGATTGAGAGCTTCATATCCGAAAATCATCGAGCAGAAGTACAACAGCTCCAGCCTCTGCAGGCTGCCAAGGCATTCCTGCTGAGTGAAGCTGTTCGGGTGCACCGAGACACGGCCGGACCCGGGGCTTGCGTAAACCTCCCTTCCCCTGCAACAAAAGACCTGCTCCCATGGCAGTCAGGTGCACGCACGAACCCCTGCCTTTGAAAACGTGTTCAACCGGTCTCGGCACAAAAAAAAGACAGGTTTGACCAGAACATCCCCTTGTGCAGAGAGGCTCTGCCAGCCAGGCCCCAGCATCAAAGGCAGACGGCTGGGTGCTGCACAGCCCCTGATTAGCATCAGCATGAGCTGAGCCCAGGGTTTGCAGCACTGAAGGCCACAAGCAGCATCCAGCCCCGGGCTCCAGCAACACATCTTGTCTGCGTGAGTGCATCTGGGTTTGTGCACCCGTGTTTGCCTCCTCGGGAGAGCTGCAGAGAGCAGCAGCAGGCGAACCCCAAAGTCTGCAGGCTGCTCAGCATCCCAGCGGGAAGGACCAAGCAGCTGAGCGGTGCAAGATGCAAGCTCCAGCTGCACCTGCAGATGCTGCAGGAAGTGGTGGCCTCAGGATCACAGCACTCATATGTATGGGTTCGGGTTTGGGTTTGGGTTTTTTGCCATTTCACCTATTTATTTTCTCTTCCTTCCTGCCCCTCAGGAAGCAATGGCAGTAGATACATCCTGTCACTGTACTCATGGTTTGTGGTACCTACAGCTCCGCTCCTTTGGCTTTCACTTCTCTGTGTGGTTTCATTGGAATGCTGATTTAAAATCAGTCCTTATTCCTCCTGCAGCACTGAAACATTCCTCTGTGCTTGGCTGGGCCAGAGAGGTCCCCATGGACCTGGCCTTTTCCCACCCAGGCTTCCAGAAATGATCACTTCTCTTAATCCCCAGGCAGTGAGTAGGGGTGAGCCCCAGCAAAGCTGCACCCACCCAGCTGTCATGCAAAGCTGCCCTTGCCCTCCAGGACGGGATGGTATGGACAGCAGGGGAGAGGCGGGCAGGAAGAAGAGGAAATGACCATTGCCCAGCCACAAACAGGACTTGGCAATGCTGATGCTCAGCCCCATGCTATGGAGTTCGACCCTGTTGCCTTCCATAGGTTTATCCACGGCCTTTTCTCGCTCTCCCCAGGCTGACCCACACATCCTGAGTGAGATCCCGTGACTCACCAGCCCCACTGCCCTGCCCGGGCTCTCATCGCCTCCTGTGCCGCGTCCCCTCTGACCCTTCTCCAAGCCCTCCTCTTTCACCCAGACATCTGAATTCCTGGTTCTTTCCAAGTAGCTGGGGTTAAGATGCAAGCAAACACTCTTCTCAGCCCAGTGCTTGCTGCACTGGGGCTGGCTCTGCACATGAAGGGCTCCACGAGCAGACAGGGCAGCGTTTCCTTCTCCCGTGGGAGTTACTTAGACCCAGGCACTGCATTTTGGAGATGAACTGGGGATTAAGAGCCTGTACTCACAGCCATTGCCCCAAAGCTGAAGTCTCACCTCTGCAACACACTCAGCCCCCAAACACTCAGGCTCAGTGGCACCGTGAAAACACGTGGCACCAAGAAAACTCCCTTTGCGCTTAGGACAGGTGCAGGTTTACAAAGTTTTTCCACGCGTAATAAAATTTTACTTCTAATTAGGATAATAATAGCAAGTGCTAGTTCAGTTCTGCTGGCTTAATTTCCACCTGCTCTCTCTTCGCAGTTTGATGTGGTATTTGCTTCCTGTCATGCATTCTTGCATATTATTTGTGCCGTGTTATCTCGCTGATGTGGTTCACACAAGGAGTGGTCGAAACGCAGCTCTGACCGTGTGTGTCACCACCACCGAGTTCATTTGCCTCTGGAGGAGGAGGAAAATAACAATAATAAAAAAAGTAAAAATAATAATAATAATAATTAAAAAAAAATCCAGGCTGCCTCCTAACAGTGTCTGTTACACATGTGCACAAGTGCATCTCTGAGCACATGTTGTTGTGGGATTTTTTTCCTCTTTTCTTCTTTCCCCTTCCACCCACATTTGCAACCCAGCAAGCTGTGAGGTTTTGGTTCAGCTGCAAGGTGTCTGCTTTCCATGGGAAAGAGGTTTGAGCAGAGCATAGCTGGGAGCCCTCCTAGGCAGGGGCTGTCCAGGACAACCAGGAGCTGGGCTGTGGCTCTTCACACCTCATTTGACTTCAACAATATTTCTTTAAAGCTCATAAAATTGCTGAAAAAAAATGGATGCCTTTTTCATAGGCATAAAATACCTTTATAAATAGGTAAAATGGGATTTGCTTAAAGACTGGGCATAGCGAAGAGAAGAGCAATGCAAATCCATAAGTGCCCCCAGCCAGGAGCTGGTGGGACCTCCTCATGACTCCCATGCAATGTGGTATCAGGTCCTTTTTATCCAGGTGCCCTCTGGTACCATCACATCCCAAAATGTCATCCAACATCCATGTCACACCCCGAAACTCTCCCCCTGGGCAAGGACCCTGGTTCTCTGGCAAAGAAAGGGCAACCCAAAGACAGAATGCAACTTGCACTGGGATGTTTAGTTGTGTTATGAGCTTTTATTTAAAAAGCACATTTATACAGCAATAATTTCGCAGATACAAACTTCAATTTTGTATTCTACAAAAGTCTTTGAATATTCTTCTCTTTACAAAATGGAACATTACAAAAATACAGACAATTTAATATGTTTTTTTTATACAAATGTCTCTAATTGTAGTTATTTTCATTAAAATATTACTACCACAGAACTACAATATTTTAGTCGACTATAAAAAAATTAATTCAATGCTTTTTTAAGCAGCAAAATGTAAATAACACAGGTCAGGACACAGTTTATAGTCATAGTGGATATATCTAAAATTGTTTCAGAAATAATATTTTACATAGTTAATTTTTAAGGTTTTATACATTATTTATATAATATTTATAATATAAAAAAAAAAATCATAGCTTGCTATAAGTTGAAATGATAGGACGGATTCTGTGAGGAGGATGTGCAAATGGCTGTTCTGCGTGTTCTGCGGGATCCCTTTGCAAACGCTTCGGGGGAAGAACAAGGGCTGCAAAACCAAGGACCTGTGGCTTCTGGGCAGAGAAAAAAAAACAAAATTCACCATCGCACCCGAGAGAGGCACAGCTGATTTCCCACCGGAGTGACCCAGCGGAGCACAGGACCTGGCACTGCCGTGGGGAGGAGGAGGAGGAGGAGAGGAGGGGGTGCACAAACCGACTGACACCCAGGCCGGGACGTGGCCGCCCAGCAGCCTGTCCCAAAACTGCAGAATTAAAAGTTTCCCCAGGACTCAGCCCCGGGGTCGTAGTGCGAACGAGTCTTCGGCAGAGCCTTCGCTCCCCTCGCGCAGAAAACCTGCTGGGGTTTGGGGTTTTTTTGGGGGGAAGCAAAGGGGATGGCCAGGAAGTGGAGGATGCTCTTTTCGTTTAGAGGAGGGGAAGCTCAGGTGGGATGAAGCCCTCGCCAGGGAGCGAGCAGGGAGGGAGAAATGTGGCTTCTCTGCATGGAGGAAGGAGCTCTCCGGCCTCACTGCGTGTCTCGGGCCGCTCGTTGAAGGCGTGTAGTGTTGAGCAGAGAGAACAGAGACCCTTCGGAGATCTTGGGCTGGGCAAGCTTCTTCTAAATTAAGTCACAGTATGGAAGAGAGGAGGCAAAAATAAACCAGGATCGAAAAGAGAAAAAAGCAACTCTTACAAACCAATCCCAGATCTTGACTCAGTGCTGTTGATCATACATAGTGCTATACAATTTAGTCGTGAGTTGTTTTTTTTTTTTCTCGCAGGCATTGGAAATCTTCATAGTCAAAAAAAATCTAGGATGGCCAGCTTTCCAAAAATCCCTTAGTGTTCACTGGGCTAGGAACAATTTGGCGTTCACTACAACATGAACACTCAAACCAATTGCACATCCAGAACTCCGGCACCTCTCTTTGTTTGTTCGGCTTTTTGTGTTGTGTGGGTTGTTTTTTTTTTTTTCCTTTTTCATTGTCGCCTTTGCCTTAGTTGACCACCACCACCCCTTTCATCCAAATGTCGCAAGTTGAAAAGACCACAGAGTAAGACTTTACTGGTCGGGCAAGAAAGTCTCTCCCTACATTCTACTGTCTGATGAGATTTGAGAGCAGCAGGTAGTTGCTGTCAGCAGTCACTTTCTTTTTGCAAAAAAAAAAAAAAAAAAAAAAAAAGTTTAAAATACAACACCCATCCGATTCCTCGAAGTTCTACACCATGTTGTGATGGTTATTCCTCTCAATGATGTCCACAGGTGAAAGGATCTCCTTCCGGATGGGAGGTGGAGGCAGGCAAGTCTTTGTCTTGGGCTTGAAGAGATCTGAGACGTAAAACACCTGGAGGAGTAAGTGGAAAAGGCAAACTTAGCCACAGTGGGTGATGCTTTGTACAGAAAGTCGGTTTACAGAATATATACACATCTTTAAGCTGTGAAAATAGCACTTTTTGAATGCCTGCCCATAACAGCTGTGAGATCCCAAGCGCCTGCTACCACCTTTCTGTACAGCAGAGAAAAAGGCTCAGACCTCACTAGACAGTGTAAAAACATGAGAACACAACTTAATTTCTCACTGCATAATCACCAAGTGCAACACCCAGACCTCTGCTGAACGGGTTGAAAAGCCAGGAAACAGATCCACGGCCTGCACTCCAATAAAATAACAAAGGTCTCCAAAGGGCTGGCCTGACTCATCCTGAGTGGTTTCAGGGACGGAGCTGGTGTGAAACAATTCATTGAGCCAGACATCAGGTAGGCAATTAAAAGCTTTCAAATCAAAGCTGCGTTAAAAGCTCTCAGCAGTGAGTCAATGGTGAGCGATGCTCCTCACGCCCCACCAAGGCACCAGGACAGAGCCGTGGTCTGGTGGAAGCCAAAGGCTAAGGAGAGGAGGAGCTATTCCTGACTCCTTCTTCCTAAATATCCCGTGATGTAACCCCTCTCCCGGATGTGAAAAAGCCAGTGCCCGGCAATTTCGGAAGGTAGCAACACAATAAGAAACAAAGTGCTGGGAGGAAACTTCCACATCCTCCTTTGGCAGCGGCAGCACGAAGCTTATCAGTCCTCCAGGACTGGGGCACTTTCACCCTTGCCAAACCTCAGCCCCGTGCCAGAAGGGAAAAGAGTCAGACAGCACAGATCCTCTGGACGGAGCAAGAAGCAGCAAGGATTCATCATTTTGTCACCTGCCACTGCAGCCCCAAATTTCCGTCCTGCCACCAACTGCCTCTCCCAGCCCAAATCTGATGGCTCATCTCAGGAATCCTTAAACCCCAATAATCTGGACTAAAGCCATGGGGTTTGCTGAGCTGAAATGCCAGGATGAGCAGCACACGGCTGTAGGAATTAGCAGCACATTTGTGCTTTCTCCCACAGTACACAAATGCAACATTTAAGCATTCCCCAGATAAATCAGGGGAAAAAAATAATTCCAAGGTGCTCAAAGGAATACTATTAGATTACTACTTCCAGGCTGGGTAACACAGGTAGGAAGCAAAGGTTTGCCCCACCTGCATCTCCACATTTTCTAGCTACCCAGAGCCTTGTGCAGCAGGTCGAGTTGTCCTTGGAAATAACTTTTGCAAGCCCCTATCAGCACAGCAGATAAGGCTCAAGCTGGGCAGAGAGCGAAGCTGCTGTAAGCAGCAATTTACTCCTGCAATTGTAACCAAGGACGCAGGAAGCTGAGCTTGGCTTTTATTGCTTTGAGGAAAAGCAGAGAAGGAGCTGATTTATAAACCAGTTCTTTTCTTGGTGAATGTGCTGGTGTCTTGCTGTTTGGTTGTGTAACAGAGCTGATAAAGTTGTTTACAGGGCATCCAAGTGGCAGCATTTGTACCTTTGGGTAAACAACAGGATCCAGCTGACACTCCCGAGGATCACAAGCTGGAGTCTGGCCCCTTGCTGTAGCATGACAGTGTAAAAACATGTTGAACTGCTCTGGCACCGGTTTTCTTTCAGGTTGTTAATAACTGTAAATCCTCCATTTGTCTGGTTTGGTGCATTTCTGGTGCCACCCTGCTCATCTGTCCACCTCTGAGAGCTGGATTCAATCAAAAAGGTGTCCAGCTTCTGCACCGAGATAGCCATGACAAATCAATTTGTGGGAGGAGATTGCTGAGTGCAAGAAGCATATGGGGATTGCTTTGAGCCTGTCTGGTCCTTATTTTTGACAGGAATGAGTTATGGTGGAGTGTCATCCTGGGTATTTTAGCTTTTACTGTGCTGCTTTTCAGGGTTTCATTCAGAGGCTGGTTAAGAGGTTTCATTTCTCTTTAAACTGTATTTCACTTTAACATGGCTGGAGGTTATATAAACATTTATAGGAATCATGAAACGTGATCTTTGGGGGTTAAAAGTGTGTTAAATCCTCCTAATGCTTGAACTGTTTAACACAAAAAAGGACTAATAAACGTGCTAAGTTTTTCACTTGGATTAGCTCCATTTCCTGTAGAAGGTGCTCTCCACCCATAAAGAAAACTTGATGGGAGAAGACTGA
Source organism: Vireo altiloquus (assembly GCA_013396875.1). Lineage (NCBI taxonomy): Eukaryota > Metazoa > Chordata > Aves > Passeriformes > Vireonidae > Vireo > Vireo altiloquus. The sequence goes on along the minus strand of VZRF01013111.1, from coordinate 1,040,266 downwards.
GAGCATTTTAAGCCAGTATCTTACATTCCCACCCAACAATTCCTATTACTTTTCATTACATTGAAGCAAATTTTAATCATATACAGAGAGATTAAAACAACTCATCTAAGCTAACCAGAGCAACACTGGGAGCATGTCCTTCTGACATCTCCCCTCTTCCCTCTGCCTCAGATGAGACATAAACCACACAACACACAGCGAGCTGCCTACAAGGCGCATAAAAACTATTTCTACTTGAGAAATCCTCGTCGTATTTCACCCTGGGTCCAAGTCTGAATGTTTCATCAGCTGGAAGTGCTTGACATTAATGTCTTCTGCTTGTTATTTCAGGCACTGAAAGACAAACGTGTCTGCTGCAGCACGACCTGGGTTTAAGCTTGGGCAGCCTTCGGAGATGAAATCCACCATTGGTTTCTACTGAAAATTATGGCCTGGTAACTGTGGTGTTTTCACAGCCCTCAACTCACCAGGGTGAGGACCCTGAAGGCTTTGCTGGGGGAAGGGGTGGCTGGAAGCACCCAGGGTTGGAGGTGATGGGTCTCCAGGTGCCTCCCTCTGTTTCAGAGCAGCCCGTGTGCGAGAGCTGGGCAAGAACCCCCAGGACATCCCAGGAATTGCAGCAAAAAGCTGCTAAACTGCTCCTTCAGTGCAAACTCCGGGGTGTTTTGGGATGACCCTTCCTCTTGTCTCTTGCTTCCACCTCCCAAAATGGAGGAAAGTCTGCCAGGCCCTCCTAGGCAAAGCCAGGTTCTGGAGAACAGCTCGCTGGTGGTTCTTTGCAGGCTGAGGGGATGGGGCAAGGGCTGGGTTCACATCCTGCCCTGCATCCTAAGCTACATCCCGAGGTGTTCCAGGTGACAGAGCCCTTCCTGCAAAGTGTTTGGACACAACTGCCCCTTCCACCAGCAGGCTGGGACAGCAGCTCAGGCTGCCCCAGGCTCACAGGCAAACCCGAGCCTGCCTGGGAAACTGCAGGCAGCTGCTTCCTACGGCACAGGAAAACCATCCCAGCCCTGCCACAGCCTCCCCTTCCCAGCACAGCTTCCAGCTGCCGGAGGGCTGGGAGGGGACAGCCAGGCCTGCTGCTCGTCCCAGCCAGGAAGCATCCGGACACCCATCCCAAGCATCCGGAGAGCTATTGTCCTTCTGGAATCGCTGCCGGGATCCAGGGATAGACTGCCTGCTTCCCACTCCCTTCCCATGTGGCTGTTATCCCACTTCTGAGCATAAAGACACGCACTTCTTCCACCTCCCCCTCAGGATTTGCCTGCCCTGCACGGGACACGGGCACCAGGCAATGGCAAAACCCAACAGCTACTGCTCTCAGAGTTAATAATATGCCATGAAAACGTCCCAACAATGACATTTCTGTTTTGGCTTTGGAATATTATCAACGAGTGGGAAGTACATAAATAACCTATTTTCTCTCCCTGAAAAATGTAATATTGGTGAACTTAACTCCTTGTTCCCATGGCTGATTTACTTTTAGAACAGTAAAAAAAAACAAAACCAAAAAAACCACCCACAAGAAGTGGTGAGCTGTTAAAATCTTGCTTTCAGGAGTTCACACAGGCACAGAAACCACCACAGCCCCCAGTTCCTTTGTGTCTATCTGAGGCAGCTGCCTGACCTGGTGCCCCCCATCCTGCCAACTTAAGACATCTTCATGTGTCACTTCGAGTTACAGGGCTGAGCAATCAGGTCACCCTTTGGAGAGCAAGCGGCACGAGAACAAGCCCAGCAGCTGAAGGGAAGTGGGCACAGCCTTTTGTCAGGCACTTTCTCAAAAAAAGCCCTTTGGCTCCCTGAAAATCCACCAGCAGTCTGCCTCCCCTCGCTGGGCTGCCGATGGTTTTTGGATGGATTGCGTGTGCAAGAGCCATAATCCCAACATCCCCCCCAGACACTGCTCAGCTCCTGGTGGGAAACCTTGCTAACAAGCCTAACTGAGAACAGCTGGACAAGCCAAAGCTTCTGGTGGAGAGGGAAATACTCTCCCTTGACCGAACACCTTTCCAGTTCCCCGGGGATGCTGGGACCAAGCCCTCTGGAGCACTGTACTTCCTACTGCAGCCCCAGCTAACAGGGAGTCACCCGAGCTGAGCTGGCAGGTCGGGAAGGTGCTGCTATCCCCACAGAACCCTCCCAGCACCCACTCCTGCCCCGTTTGCCACCACTCACCACGCAGTAAGCCACCAGGGCCCCCTGTGCGAAGCCTGCCAGCACGTCGGTGGGGTGGTGCTTGTGGTCCGACACGCGGGACAGGCCGGTGTAAAACGCCATCATGATGAGGGTGAACTGCAGCAGGGGACGCAGCAGGCGGGCTCCCTTCCACGTGAATCTGGCCTGCAGATAAAACTGTGGAAAGAGAGGGAAACACAAAAAAAATAAAATAAAAAAAAAAAAAAGTTGCATCAGTTTGCCCAAGTTTGCCCTAAATGCGCACACGCAGCAGCAACTGCTCTGTTGTGGGGGTGGCTGTGGGGCAGCCATGGGCCCTGTGGCTCAAGGAGGGGGAGTTGTCAAAGAGGAAGGATGCTCCTCGCACATGTGTGGCCTCTGGAGGGATTTTTAACCCATGGAGGAGATGAGGACAGAGGGGGATGGGCATGGTCCCCCCTCAGTGAGCCCAGACCAGAGGATTGGGACCCCCCTACATCCCAGCTCTGCTTCAGCCTCCACACAACACCATATCCGAGTAAAGAAATTCCTCCCCAGCATTATTTAGCGTGTAACAAAAACAAGGTCCTAAATCCAGGGTATTTAAGACTCACAGCATCTCTGAGGGGAAGAGTCAAGTGTGCTAAACCTTCAGAGCCATCCCGAGAAGTCCCAGACACAGCCACAACCACTGACACCGTGCACAATGCCACCCTCTAACACTGCCACCACGATTCCCAGCCCGAGCCTTGGGGGTTTGCAGGAGAGCAGGGAGCAGCCACCCCACTCCACGGCCTGGGAACTCCCTCATGGGATGGGAACGACAAGCAAAGCCCCGGCTCAGCCCAAAAAGATGACACTGAGGTGATGCCAAGCAGACATTGCAGCCCTGCCGTGACTATCTCGGGCCTGCTTCCGTTCTGGCTGCCGGGCAAGGGTAGTTCCTGTGGGAACCGGGAAGCTGGGCGGGAAGAGAGGGCAGGAAAACAGCAACTCCTGCCCGTGGGTGAGCGCAGGGAGGAAGGCTGCTGGAAGGGAGGGACGGAGGGAAGCCGCAGCAGCTTCCAGGCTTGGGGAGCAGAGAGGCTGTGAGGGTGTAGAAGTGTGTGGCAAATGCTGCTCAGCTCCAGCGGCTCGGCCCCACGGCCTGCGGGCTCGGCCCAGCAGCTCTGCTCTACCTGTTCCCAAACGGAGCACCAGAGTCTGACCCAGGGTCCTGCAAGGGGCTCTGCTACATCACAGGGCTGGAAAGGGGTTTATTCCCCATTTATGATCCTTTTTGCACATCCAGAGCAGCCTGCACCGCCTTGATATGAAAGGGAATGAAGCTCTCGCTGGGTTCCCTGAAACCACAAATAACTTAAGGACAACATGAAAGCGTAAAATGACCTAAAAAAGAGCTAAGTGGGAAGCTGATAAGGGGGAAGCATCATTTTGGCCAATTTAATATGTTTGGCTGTTGCACAAACATTGCATTTACCCCTTTCTGGAAAGAACACACACTGGGCTCTTCAGAAGAAACGAAACATCGCGACATCTGAATGGAGCAGATGCTCCAAATTATACAGATTGTTAGCCAATTAACATGGGAGAGAGCAGCACCAGAACAGCTCGGTACTGGCTAACACACATGGTGATTCTGGGGAATGTATCAGCACAGCAGCCCGAGCCTGGGAACAGAGCCACGGCCCCACGGAGCACACCCCACATCTCACACCCCACACCACAAAACTCATGCTACAGGGCGAGTCTCAGCTCACACAGCAAGCCCATGCTGATGCAGCCCAGCACATGGACCACTGGGCTGGTTCTCTAACAGTTTGTGATGGTAATTTTCATTGCCATGGCCTTTGTGCACCCAACTGCTGCCCCAGAGGATAACTGTGCAGGCAGGATACAGCCATGGATGCCCCATCCCTGGAAGTGTCCAAGGCCAGGCTGGATGGAGCTCTGAGCAATGTGGTCTGGTGGAATGTGTCCCTGCCCATGGCAGGGGGGTGGAAATAGGTGACCTTTAAGGTCCCTTCCGCTCCAAACCATTGTGTGATTCTATTTTCATGTTCAAGAGCCTCAGCTCAGCCCAGGTGACAGTGCAAAACTCAGGTTCCAGTGTGCTGCTGCTGCTGCTGCAGAGCAAAAGTAGCTCCAAGTATTATACATTATAAACCATCACTCTCAGTTCTACCAGGAAGATTTGAAACCTGATGCCTTATTTTAATCTTGCGTCTTTGTCCCATCAAATCCCTTAAGAAGAAAATTTGCTGCTGGATAATCTGACATGTGTCACTTTTGCACAGTCTGGACATCTCCTCAAATCATTCCATTCCACAAGGCTGGACTAACAGGTCATCCAGAGGTGAGGGTGGAAAGCATCAATTAAAAATTAGCAATATAAAGCAAATAGCAAGTTTGAAGACACAATAAAACAGGCACTGCTGGGGCTGGACTGCATCCCTCACATGCAATATTTAGCCCTGGAAAAGGAGTGAAAAGCAGTGTGGCACCATATGGGGTGTGCTGGGTGTCCCCCAAGTCCCCAGCACCCTACTCACACCCACACCTGCACATCTTGGAGGAGGAAAACCCATCTGAACAGGTGCCCCTCAGACACTGCAACACCAGTGTGAGGATCTCAGCTGAGTTCCTTTTACTGGAATGATAAAGGCCATGGAAAAGTTGTTCTTTATTCCTTGTTCATAAGGACAAAAAAAAAAAGAAGGTAACAGCACTCCTCATACTCTGCAGGCATTTTATGAACATGCAGTATTGCAAAAGCTGCTCTCAAACACCAGGATCCCCTAAATACTTTCAAGGTAAGACTTGGGGTACTCCAACCTTTGCCTCTGCCCTCAGTATGAAAGAAAATCCCAGTTAATAACACAAGGTCAAAAAGTGAAAGTAGAATTCAGGGGCTGAAAGGATCAGAATTTCCCTAAAGCAGGAATTAGTGCTATTAGTAAGAAATGGGTAGTTCCTAGAAATCTGCTTATGAAGGTGTTTTTGTTATTTTGTTTTGGTTTTTGGTTTTGTTTTTTGGGTTTTTTTTCTCCTGGGAGCAAATCTGAAATGCTGCCTGCTACAGGCTGACAGATTTGGATGGGAATGTAGAACCGGAATGGAGCCCTTCCCGAGAGGGGGTGGAAGAGCAAGACCACAACCAGGGTTATTTCCACCACAGATCATCGCAGGGCAGCGAAAACCAGGAGCACCAACAGGAGCAAGGGTGGATGGAATGGGATCACAGAGTGGGAGTTGTCTGGAGCTCCCATCCGCCGTCTCCTGGCAGAGGCCGAGTTACCACAAGCAGATGGCTCGAGGGACGTCACATCACTCCTCCTGTGCCAGGGGACTTCCACAGTGCTGCTGGGGACATCCCACAGCCACACACAACCTCTGAGCCAACCGAGGAGGAGCTGGCAGGGGACACAGGCTCAGAGCATCACCTCCAGCCTCCCGGGGCTTTCTGCCCTCCACAAACCCCATCCCGTTCACTCTCCCCGCCGCAGGGCTGGAGTCCATCAACCTCGGCCCTTAGTCACACCTAAGGTTTCCTTCTGGGAAACAGCTGGGCTTGCTGCTGGCTGTCTGACCTGAATTGACCTCCTCCTCCAGCCCCATCTGCAAGCAGAGTGGTACCCAAAGTGCTACAGGGCCAAAACCTCTCCAGCTCAAACTCGTTCCAGTGTAATGTGCTGCCCTGGCTGGACAAAGGAGGTTGGGGAATGCAGAATTTGCTAAAAGCACCAAGCTAGACAGAAGGGAAGGACAGGAGATAGGCAAAGACCTCTCAGCATGTGCTGTTTGCCTCTTCCCTGCCTTTGATGAGTGCACAGCATCCTCTCACCCCATCAGAAATATCCCCAGCAGCTCAGCACCTCAGTTCACACCTCAGCCATGGCCTTGGATGTAATTCCAGTTTATTAATTTCCTTAGGTCACCACTAAGCTCAACTCCAAGTCCACAGCCACCACAGAGGTTCCTTCACAAGGGCACATCACTGCTCAGCTGCACCAGGGCAACTTCTCCACCCTCCAGCAAGGAGCTCCAGGAAGAAACCTCACACTCCCTCTGACACACAAACCCAGCAACATCTCTCATTTTCCATTTACATCAGTAGAACACACCACAACCCATTCTGAAATCTGCCTCATCCACTGACACATATCAAATACACAAGGTTTGCTTGTACATTATCCAGAATCAGCCAACGTTGCTGAGGGATATTAGTTCAGCTTTTCTGATATTTTAATTTAGCTCTTCTGCACCCTTCGTGTGATTTCAGGCAACTTCATGCTGCAAATAAATCAGCATTATGGTCTCACATGCTTGAGGAGTGGAAAGAATCCATTTATCCCTGCAAAGACTCCCCCACATCCACAGAAACAAAACCAAGAGGTGTGGGTCAGCTCCTGCACGGAATAAGCTGTTCCATACCTCCTCTTTCCTCAGCCTGCTATAAATATGCATTACAGCTCAGCCAAGGAGTAACAAAGCAAGGAAAATTAAGACAAAGAGGATTACCCAAGAGTAATTTCCCCTTTTAAATTTTTTTATACAAAGGCCTGATGTTAATTGAGTATTCCTGGTGACAAGAAGGCTGCGAGAAACTTAGCCCTGAAGTCTCAGCATTTAGAACCAAATCCCAGGGGATTTTACTGTGTTGCAAGTGCCTTTCCCTGGGACTTTTCCCTCGAAGCCCTCCAGGGCTTGGCATCTATCAGTGTTTTCCTACTGGGAGCCCAAGGATAGTGCAGGGCTCTGCTGCTGTACCGGGAAAAGCTGTGGTCACTCACCCACTGCCCACCAAGTACCCAGGCAAACCCAGCCCCACGGGAGGATTTGCAGGTGAAGGCCCACGGGATGCGTGGGAATCCATGGATCTTTTAATAGACTGACTGGAATTTTCTGGCACCCGTCTCCACCAGGTGAAGCAAACATGAAAACATTTTAATTCAGAAGGGGCTCCGAGAGTGAAGCCAGGGAACGCCAGGAAAGACGGGAAGTGACTTATCCTTGAAATATGAAGTATTGTTCAATCGGGAACACGCTCGGGACACGACTGATCTGCCAAACCTCTGCAGGACATGCTCAGCCCCACAGAGATCCCCACTCTGCAGAGGCCCCTGGCACTCTCCTGGTATCCAAAGTGTAGGCAGCAACCTGCTGCAGCACAGCCCTCACTTCCCAGGAATGGGGGAGCATCTGTTTTGTCTTGACTGAGATGATTCCCTGATTAAATCCATCAAACACACCTCCTGCAGGCACTGGCATGGTGGATGCCACATTTCCAACTGGGCTTTCAAAACCCCAACTCATTCACTGAGGTGGGCAAGACAGTGGGGTTTATCTTGCATCAAGTAAAATCCCTCTGGCTTACTGTAATATCTTTTTTCTTGCAATTATTTTTTTATATCATCAGTCTCTCCAGTGTGTCAGATTTTCTGCCTCCCTTTTTCTGTGAGATTTTTCTGTCAGGCTCTGGCAGTGATCAGTGAGCTGGAGTGATGGAGAGCAGGGTGCTGCTAGACAAGCTGGGATCAGAATCATTTAGGTGGAAGAGAGCCTTAAGATCATTGTCTTGCCTGTCTTGCCTCAAGTCACCTTTTCCTCCCATCAATTTATCACCAAACACTTGATGTAATTTTTCCTGACTTCTTAAGGCACAAGGCAACTGGACAGCTGGCCAGACAGAGCCTGCTACCAGCCTGCTCTCACAGCTTTGGGACAAGTTAAAAATTAAAAATAAAATAATTTCAAAGGGATTGTCCCCTCCATGGAGAGGAATAAATGGAGCAGCCTGTCAAACTGGATCAGGGGGTGTGGGATAGGGGCTGGTGAGTGCTGACAGCTCAAGTGCTCCCATATGGGGACAGGGAAGGGCAGCAAAGAGACCAGAGGCACCTCTGTGCTCCAAAGCATCGTGAAAGAGCTAAACACCATTTCTAAAGCCTGCTGCAAAATTATAAAGAGCACCAGGCAGCAGGCATTGGTGCAAAGCAGCAACGGAAAATGAGCCATGCAGGTTCTCCATGCATCCTGTGGGAACTTGGAATGCACTCTACAGTTTTGGGGTTTCTGTCACCAGCCCCCCAGGCACTGTATACCCATTTGTCTCTCACCTGCTCCACAAGAGCTGGATTTTCAGAAAAACACATGAAAAAAAAAGGTTTGTCCAGCACCCTGCAGAAAATGGGTCAAGCCCTGGAAGAGAAACCATCACCAACCTAACAGGGACTGGCAGCCTTTGCTGTTCCCAGACGCTGGGACCGAAAGCATCTCAGGGCTAACTTATCTGACTGCCCACAGACCTCACCAGAAATAAACTGCCCGTGTGAGCGATGGCTTCCAAACTCAGCTCAGAGAGCTTTACGATGAGCTGAGCCTCCTGTGAAGCATCACCAAGGCAGCTCTTCATTGTAATACGGCTGGGAGGAAACGGCCAAAACGTTCACTGAAGAAATCCCAAAGTTTTCCAAGAACAAAATAGAAGGGAAAACAAAGAAAGAATTTAATATGCTGCCCACAGCTGCCTGGAAAGCTCAGTGATTCAATTACAGAAGTTGCTCACAGGGACGGGGAGCCAAGGCTGAAAAGGCAGGAGGGAACAGTGGTCACTTATCTTTCCAGAGGGTAAGGGATGGGGGGGAGCACTGCTCACAGATAAAAGCTCTTGTTTCATGTTTTTATCAGTGCTGTTCCTCTGCTTGCTAGCCCAAGATTACCAGGGATGGAGGAGGAGCACAAATCTTAAAAGCAACACAAAACTTGATTTTTGCATGAAATAGGTAACTTTTAAAACAGGGACACCGGGTACAAACCCCTCAGCAGCCCTNACAGTGGTCACTTATCTTTCCAGATAAGGGATGGGGGGGACCACTGCTCACAGATAAAAGCTCACATTTCATGTTTTTATCAGTGTGCTTCCTCTGCTTGCTAGCCCAAGATTACCAGGGATGGAGGAGGAGCACAAATCTTAAAAGCAACACAAAACTTGATTTTTGCATGAAATAGGTAACTTTTAAAACAGGGACACCGGGTACAAACCCCTCAGCAGCCCTGCCCCGTGCAGAAGGCCATGTATGTGTGTGTGTGTGTGTCCAGCCCGTGTGGGCAGCGCTGCCTCCCGCAGCCCCGGCAGGAAGCACCTTGGCAGCCACCCCGGCCCCAGCCCCGGCGCAGGAAGGGCAGAGCCATTTCTCACTGACAAAGGAAAACAAGTCCCAGCCCTCCCCTCCGGAACCAGGCGGGCAGAGGCTGCTCCACCTGCTCCGCTGGCACATCTCAGAGCCAGGCATCACCTCCTGACACGGCCCCACATCCTCTCCCCTCCATCCACGGAACGTTCTGGCTCGCCCCAAGCTCTCCTCGGTGGAAATCCCAACGTGGGGCGGGCAAAACTGCACAGGTCGTCTATGAATTTAGTAGGATTTGGATTTCATTTGCACCCCGGTGACATCCCAAAGCTGCACACACAGCTCAGCTATCATGCCAGGAGTCTCCATCCTAAACAACACCACAGCAGCTCAGGGTGGATCTTCCCACCAACAGCTCAGGCTCTGTTTTTTCTTTTTTTCAACCAACTTTCCATGTCCAATGCTCATCCTGTCATTACTGCCATGGAATGTGGGACAGGGGGGGCAGGGGATCAAGCAGCTCAGTGAGGTCACTTACCACCAAATACAGCATGGTATACAGGGAGAAGGACGCGTGCCCGGAGAAGAAGGATTTCCTGCAAAACAAAGCAGGTGCTCAGAACCAGCTGGTATAACCCTCAGCATTATAACTTTCCCTATAATAGGGTGACTTGCCTGTGCCATCTGAGGGTGCCACATCAGAGGGACCAACAAGCCCCAGTTCTCTGCGTTATAAAACCCCTGCTGCCCGCCCTGCTCGCTGGTGAGGCAGAAAGCAAACGGATGGACAGGATGCTCGCATTGTTTGTCCCTTCCTGGCCTACTCATGGGACAGCAGTTATTTCCAGGATAAACCAATAACTCATCATCTCGCCTCAAATAACCGGGAAACCCTAAAGAAACGAGAAGAGAGCAACTTCTCTGGGCGCTTATTTGCAGCATGTGCGCCTGGAAAAGTCAAAATTTGGCATCTGATGGATGTGATAGAGCTCCAAGGGGAGGCACTGGCAGCCCTGCCTGTGTGGTGGAGCCTTTCCTGAAGAGAAGCTCTGCTCTGCCACATGGGACAGCTCAGGCTGCTCACCATGAGCTCAGCTCTGGGGGTGAATTCCCACACTGAGCAGCAGCCCAGGGAAACAATAGCGTAGGAGCAAAGAGAAAGGAAAAGAAATGTTATTCAGCTGAGTGCCACACTTCCCAAGGGAAACTGCTGGTCACTGGAAAACGGATTTATGGCCTTCGCAGAAAAAGCAGCATTTCATAGAATCCTAGAATGGGATTGCTCCAGCCCCCAGCTTTCACTACCCTAGGTTGCCCAAAGCCCCGTCCAACCTGGCCTTGAATGCTTCCAGGGATGTGGCAACCACAACTTCCCTGAAAGTGCCTCACCACCCTCACAGGGAAGAATTCCATCCTAATATTCAATCTAACCCTACTGTGAGTCTCAGATTTGAATCCTCTACTGCTGACAGAGAAACCCAAGACACATTTAGTGGCAGCAACCCACGGCTTTGGTGCCACGGGCTCTCTCACCTGGCTTCCTGGACCCTGCTGTCACTTCCCCTGCAGGTGTAGTTCTGGATGTAAACTCCCTTGGCGCAGTTGATGGTGGAGAAATCCAAGTCACAAACCGCCAGGAAATGCGGCCGCAAGCGCCCGACGGACACTTTGGCAATGTCTGTGAAGGACTGGCTGATGGCGCAGCCGAAAACAAAGCAGCCCACTTGCTTGTAGAGAGCTGCCACGTAGGGGTTCTGGATGAAGGAGCGCGATTTCTCCTTCAGGTAGTGGATGCGGTAGAGCTCTCCCGTTATAATCTGTGAGGGAAGCACGACAGGGGGGTCAGAGAGAGGGGAAAACGCTGTGCAAAACCAGGGATGGGTGTTGAGTGAAGGGCTGAGGCAGCTCTGAGATCTCAAGCCAGGAAGCTGCTCAGTAGTAAGGAGAACCCATGGCCCAGGGTCTTCTTCGTCCTCCCCCTCTTCCCTCCCAATGCTAGGAATGTTGTTAATGGAAAAATGCAATAAACAAAACAAAAAAAGGGTAGATTTTGGGTAAACACGTTGGCATACTCTTACGAAAGTGAAATAACACCCCAGCACAGTGGGAAAAGAAAATTGACATAAACCAGATAAAGCATCCTACTGTGTTGGGAGGGAGAGGCCAGGAGAGGGAGAGGTCACTACCCTCTTATCAAACTGATTTTGGAGGAAAGTAAATGCACAGCCTGCTTATCTTCCTCTTTTAAAATCATTAACACAACAGGGGAGGAAACAGAAAGCCACAAATTTTTCAGATTCTGGCCCAAAACTTGTTGCCAGCAGACCCAACTCAGACCTCTCAAGGCCTCCATAAAGTGCAGCTATTCTGGGGCATTTCAAGGGGTCTTGCCATCACATGGCAGCAGATTATGTTTTTCTTGTGTCATGGGTGCTGAGGTTTGACAGTATCACCATAAATCACTGTCAGGGAGCAGAGGACCCAACTTCTCACATTCATGACTCTTAAAAGGCAGGTTAATGAAAATCAGGCTGTGAAATGAAGTCCAAATGTCTCACCTCTCCCAAAGAGCCAAAGGTTTAAATTGTTCTCCGTCACGCTACGCACCTAAATTTTAAGCTCCAGATTTACAGCTTTAGGATTTCATTCATTACTCTAAATGTTTTTATACCTGAGTAATAAATCGAGGCAGAGTTGGTTTTGTTTTAGGTTTTTTATTTTTTTGGATGCCCCCTTGTCCCTGCCTCTCTGTAGTCACGGGGACTGTGATATGTAAAATTAACTGTCAGGAAAAATGCCTTCATGTTAATCCCTTTCTGGAGCAGCCAGCAATATTCCTCCCGGCATGGCAGCCTGCCAGCCATAAGCAGGAGACAAGGCTCCCCTGCCTACCTTTTTTAAAAGCTTGGCACAACCTTTGGAAACTAATAAACTGGAAAAGTATGGCAATTAGACTAAGAAGAGTTGAAGCTGTATCATTGTTTGAACTCACTCGTACCAGGGCTTGAAAAAACAAAAGTTGACCTAAGGCAGCCGAAATTGCAGCTAAGCAGGCTTTATCAAAGAGAGATACAACTGTAATAACAGAAAATAAGTGCCAAGCTAGAGCAGGCTCTGCTACCATGCACAGAAATGCTTTGAGTGGCTGCACCATCATTTGGGGTTTGTGTATGACAGCTGAGATTTCCTCCCAGAAATCTGGGAGCGACCAAGACTTGTTTAGGGAGCTGCAGCTAACTGGCTTCAGCATCATTTTAATCCTCACAGTCTCCAAAGACCATGGTTTATCTCCATTTTGGACCACTTTGCAGCACAAGCTGCCAGCCAGGAAATCTACTGGTGTGAGGCCTGCAGAGGGAGGTTGTCCTGGATGGACACAGAGGTTCCTGCACGAGGGCAGGTCCACTCCCAAAAGCCTAAATTCACAAGAAGGGGAGCTCTGAGGCTCAAAACTCATGGCATGCACAGAGGCAAGATGAGACAAATTAAGGGTGATATCTGATACTGGGAGATGTGCCATTACTGCAAGCTCACAAACAGATCCACACAAACCTGAGGCTCCTGGCCTGGGAAAGGCATGTGACCATTTTAAACAGGGACCAACAAAAGTCTGGGGATTAATATTTTTCTCTCACCGTTGGTGGTCTGGGTAATTGCACACATGTAGCAGATTGTAAATTGGACCCTTCATTCCCTCACTAAAATGCTGCTGGGTACCCAGGAACCCTCCCCAGTTAGTGAAAGCCATGGATCAACATAATGAGAAGCTAAAAATTGGGTAAACTTGTTTTTTTGGCAGTGCTGTCCCAGGATGGTGAAAAACTAATGCAGCACAGATGTGCACGGACTGGAAGGACATCCTGAAAAGGAAACAAGTTTTAAAGATATGAAGCTCTTCTCATGCCTTGCACTCCTGGTGAGCCATCCACACAGGACATGTGCCATTGCCAGGTGATGCACACAATTCCCAGGGACTGGTGCACTTATTTTAAAAAGTTGGTCATTAGACAGAAGCCAACATCAAACTTTTCTGTCTATGAATGCTTTTTGCAGACTCTCAGTTGTCAAGCCCATTTTCTTGTTATTATAAGGCATCACCAACCATCCAATTAGCCTGTAATTACTTTTAGAGCTTTTCTAGCCACTTGGTTCTGGGGTAACGTTCTCTGTGCTAATCACATTGCAGTGTATCACCTTCGACCATAAAACAACCAGCTAATCCAGCTGTGTAACTCAGATCACCTAGCAAATTAATTTTATTAGGAATTTTTCACAGCCTTTCAAGACCTATCAGGTGTGGGGACATGGCACCATGGCAGTGGTGACCCCTGCAAGGCTCAAGAAGAGGAGCATCACCTTCCCTTGGCCATCCAAGGGACCACCAACATCTGATCATGAAGATCATTCAGGAGAGATGTGAGAGTGCACAGCCCAGGGGCATGAGCCTCTCCAGTGTCATCTGCATGGAAACTTGCCTGAAGTCAGTAAATACACAGATATTAAAACCAAATGCATATCCTCTCACATCCTGATGGAAGCAAAGGTCTTGCCTCTGCCGTTTACTTTCTCTGGGTGTCCTCAAGCCACTTAAAACATGACCTGGACCTTTCTACCCCAGGCTAGACTGCCTGTGATGCCACGTAAAGCAAGAGCATGAAATTTTGGCTGCTTCACCCCAAAAGCCATCTCCCTGGAAGTCCTCATAACCACTGCCCTGCCTTCCAAAGGCAAACGATGTGAGCAAAAGGAGCGGAGTCAGTGCTCTGTGGATTTGGAAGGAATTCCTATTATGCTACAGTAATTCTGGTATCTGGGTTACATCTGAAAAAGGAGGTCAGGCTGACTTGAATTTTCCATGCAGGCTGCCATAGCAAAGAAATCTGTTGCTTCAGTTCCTCGTTAGCCATTTGTGTCACTCAACAGCAAATAACTGAACTTTTGAATTTACCTTATTAAGTGACATTTGTTGTGGGCACAGTGAAACCAGGGCAGAAACATCCAGTTCTTTGGGGATTTTCTTTCTCTTTTAATTGACCTGCTATTTCGTGGTAGAGAGCTGATGGATCACATAGGCAGCTGATTATGTTTCCAGTTTCTGTTCCAACTCCTGTATTTGCCACTGCCTCATTAGGGATCAGAAGCACTCTCTGCATGGAGCTGGCGTGCCGATAGCTCCGGCAGTAATGCGAAAATGAGAGGCTTTTTCATTTCATTTTTATGGCTTTTCCACACTCAGGCGTCATTCACCTGCAGGGTGAAATTCTGCTGTGTTTATAGAATTGGGGGCCTGGCACCTTTTGGGTTTGTTTTGGGGAGGGAGGGGGCAGAGGGACAGGGCAGTTATGGCGACCTACTTTGCTGAGTGAGTGTATGTGGGCAGGGAGTGATGGAGAGATAAAGAGATGATGGAGATATTTGTGCCATGAAGCAGCAAGAATGAGGATGGGATGGCAGGCCCCGTGCCATCCTAAAACATCTATCGCCCATGACATTGCTCCAATGAGGAATGACGAAAGCTACAAGAGCAGCAAGTGCTCCTGACCTCTCCATCTCCATCCCTCCCAGCTGAAGGAGCAAGAGGAAGGTGGCATCTCTGGGAAAGAACCTGAGCTGTTCTGGCAGTAGGTGAGAAGGAAAATGTAGGTACTTTTCATAGGGGAATTTCATCTTAGCTGGGAAGTGTTTAAACAACAACCGGGAGACAGCTCTTGTCTTCTGTCCCAGACCAGGCACATGCTGGCATAAGGAGGCTCAACTCATGGGCTGACTTCAGCCTTTTGGCTGATAAATAAAGCTCTTGCCATGCAATCGTTTCCTAGCACAGCTCTAGGAAGGAGAAGGAAAATGAAGAGCCATTGGGAAGGTGGGGCACTAACTACTTTTTACAGCAAGGACTCTGGGAATATGCTCCCCATGGAAGGTTTTAATTGTCTTTTAAAAACAGTTGTAATATGCAATCTCTTAAAAACCTAATACTAACCTGTTAAATTTTCCAGGCACTGGTTAGCTGAAAAGATGTATCCTTTTTTTGTTTTTTAAACCTTATAAAATAGGCAAATACTGAGAGTTATTTGAATAGGGACAAACCATGCCAAGTCTTTACTGACACTCAAGTGGTTTTGCCTCTACTCTGAACTCCTACTGGAGGGTGAAAAAGCTCTCGTGAAGCTCACAGACTTGCCCAAACAGCTTTGGGCTTGTTTACAGGCTTCAAGAGTAATCTCATTCCTCTCATTACAAGCTTTCATTTGTAAATGTTTGCAACTCCACGATTACAAAAGTCAAACAATCCCAGAGGAGATGTGCACCCGGTAGATAGCCTGGCCACATTAGCAAGACAAAGAGGTGCCAAAAACTCCTCTCGGGACAGAGGAGGAGGTTCTGGAGGTGGGACTTACCGCGAGGATGGCGATGAGGATGCCCGCAGCACACAGCACCGCGTCGTTGATGGTCTCCACGTTCTTCTGCGGGTACCTGATGCTGTCGTCGTCGCAGTAGAAGCCCCTCTGGTAGGGCTGGATTGTGCTTGTCTCGATGATGAGGAAGGGCAACCCGGCTACAAAGAAAGGGAGACAACAACCAAACCCATCAGCAATACAGGCAAACCCAGGCAGCTCACAAGAAAACCCCAGGAGTCAACTATAAAACCCCTTGGAAACCATGCATCACTGCTCCCGGTGCTTTTCTTTTCATATAGCTATCTTTCCAAAGGGACTAGCATTGGGATTTGTTTTTCCAAGCTGGTCTTGCAGGGAAAAAGCATCTCCTCTGTTATGGTTATCAGATGTCTGCGCAGCCTGGCTCCAGTTAAGCCCTGTGCGCTGCATATATTAACTTACAGGAACAGACCCCTGGAGCAATCCCTCTGCAAAAGGCCATGAAAACCAATCTGGCACTTTTCTCTGGGGAGGGCCTGATGCTCTTCCGAGCGCCCTGGGCAGAGCAGCCCCGAGCTGTGCAAACAAACACGGCAGGATCGAGTATCTGCAGGGCTTCTCTCCTACCTGGCCAGCCCAGCTACTCTCCATCGCCATCACTTCCCTCATTTTGAAGCTTTCCTGGACTCAGTCCTCTTTGTGTTTACAGGGTGTATTGACAGCTTTCTGAGAGTGTTTGTACCTACTAAGGCAACAACCATGTGCTTTGAGCAGCTGTAGGACACCCATCCTCGACCCATCCCTGCAAGGACCAGCCCACCCACAAGAGCCAGTGAACTCCCATCAGAACCTGTTCACCTTCAATCGCAACAAAGCCACGTGAAATTTGTTTTTAAAATACTATCTTAAGAACCCTCTGAGCAGGATTCCTGTGTCTGCACGTCTTGGCTGGACCTTTGCACCAGGCATGGAGCAGATCTGCTCAAGAACACGGGTCAGGACACACGGTATGGAGGGACACCTGGAAACTGTGGCGCATCCATAACTCCGTGTTTCTGTAAGTTTTTCAGAGAAATACAGCGCTGCCTCAAACCTAGAAGGGTGTTTCCCAGCCACAATGTCACTGTGGGCAGGGCACCCTCCTTCCCTTTGCCTCAGTTTCCCCATCCATCTTTGCTGTTAAGCCCATCATCGAGAGGAGCACTACATCCCCACAAAACCAAGCCCCAAATTCCCTGAAACCCATGTTCAGAGTAAATAACAAGCCACAAAGTACAGGAAACCCTCCTCCCACTTGCAGAGTGAAACCCAGGTGAGGGGAAAAACAAATGCACAGTGGTTCCAGCTGTCCTTGGGCCAAGACAACAGGTCTCACACCCAGATCCTACAGAAGGCATTAGGGAATACTTGTCGACCACTAACTTGCTTAAGTATGTGTGGGTTTGTTTACACAGCCAGAAGTCAAAGACATCAGAGGGTTTTTCCCTCTAAAATGAATAAAAATAATAAATAAAAAATGATGTGCTGTTGGGTCTGACCCAAAGCTGTCCACAGTACATTTGTAGTGGACACCATCTGCTAGATGTGATTAGCAAGGGCATCATCCATGTTGCTCAGAAGTGTCATCAAAATAATGCTCCCCACGTTCTCCACACGAACCACTCTCTGGATTTCACTTTGCGCAATCCACTTTGGCTCCTTTTCCTATATGCTAATGGCTTTGCCTAAGCCAGGATTATTACAGTGTTTTGTTAGTCTTAAGAAAAAACTCCTTCACCTGTGAGCAGGGACAACACATACTGAAGTATAATTTTCAAGCACCCAATAGCGGTCTAGGCCACTGCTCAGGACCCCTTTCGGATCCTCTCCAAAAACTCTGGAAATCGGTCAATTGCAAATTCTGGTCCCCGAGTCTCTTGGCAAGGCGTGGCAGTTTCCACCACATGCGTGAACCAGTGAGGAACAGTTTCAGAACTGCCCGCCCAGCTCAAATTTGGTAAATAAAATCGGACATCTCGCGCGAATCCAGCTGATCTTCATTCCGCGATTTAACCGTTTTGATGCCCAGCCAGCTCTGGCCCCAAAAGCCTGCCTGTGATGCCAGCAAATCCCGTTTTAATAGGCCACTTAAAAACCCCTTAGGTTTCCCGATGAGAAATGGCAGGGGGAGAAGCGCTAGCGTCGCTGGGCGCGATCTGGTTTCACGCGCGCCCGGAGCGGCGGCGCGGGGCTGAACTCGGGGAGCAGACACACCACGGTTACGTGGCTCATTGTTATTCCTCCAGTTCCTCTCGTTAATGGCTTTCACATGACAGGTCTGTAAAACACATGTTCCCACACAGACAATAAAACACATCTGAAAGCTAAAACCGGCCCTGAAAAAAAAAAAATTAAAAAAAAAAAAGACAATAGTGTTCCTATACATTCTGTGAACCCAGGAATAATAAAGATTTGTTTCCCCTTCATTCAGTTGAGCAGCATGGGGTAGTATTTCCATGTCTCAATTATATGTACACTTGCCACAGCTATAATAAGAGCGTAAGTGACCTATATGGGACACATTTTCATAAAGCACATAGGCATCATTTGGAAAATCCAATGGGTTTGTTTTCTCTCCTACAAACCTGTGGTTTAGTGGGATATTGCCAATCAAGTCTTGATATTTTTCCAGCAAAACACTAACCTCAGATTCCCTTTTATTTTTCCCTTCCCCTCTTTTTAACAAGAGAAACATAAACACACTCCCTATATCTGAATGAATATTACTTAGAACACATCACATGCCCTTGATTTTGAGGGTTGGGTGAGAGGCTGCTCTTTCACCCAAGGAATGGAAGACCCCAGCCCATGGCAAACAATAAATTGTGCTCAAGATGGCTCTTCTTCCACAAGGTTATTTCTCAGAGGACGGGTTGTCTGAGGGACTAGGTCACCACCCACATTTTTCTTGGCAAGGGGGTTCCAGCACAGAGAAATCTGTAGTGGTGCCAAAAGGCTGCCAGAGCATGGGCTTCGCAGAAAAAACACTACAGAGGAAGTCTGGGAGAAGACAGAAAATTAAATGCAGAGAGAGATGCCTTTGGGATCCCTCAGCAAAACACCACAGAGACATTATTCACACTAGGAGATCTGCCTGAGGCAAAAGGATCCAGAAGTGGGGCTTACAGCCCACACACCTTGGAAATGGAAGCCAAGAAGGTGAGGATGGAACATCTGGCCTCATCACCTCTCCTGCCCCAGTCTGCCTCTCTGACTCAGCACTTTAACAGGGAATTCAGACTGTGCATCCCTGGCTGCATTGATTTGCATATACAGATTCAACAGCTGAACCCCATAAAGGTGTTAAGTCTTCGACCTCCACCACTTCCCATCCCTACGCACGGTACTGAACTACTGAGGACACAAGAGGTTCATTGCAGGAAACAGTGACTTGCACTGAAGTGAATGACAGACACACAGGGCGGGCAAAAAAATTACACTGATTTTTGGAATGGTCACTTTTCTCCAAAAATGATCCTATCTGGTCGTTCTGTCTGTGAGTACAACTCACCTACATGGAACTGCAAAATCTTTAGGAATTTGCTGCAGAAGGGCCCCACATCCTCTTAATACTGATATATCCAAGCTGAGAAACGACACAGCAGCCTGTGGAACGTGTCCTGAAGCATGGACACAACACTGGCACATTCAAAGGGACCTGTGCAACCAGAGAAGGGCTCCTATCCCCACCTCACAGGAAACTAACGCATAAAAAAAAGGGGTTTGCTTTTTCCAGTGTAATAAAGGTAAACAGTGCTGGAATTACCTTTTCAACTGTAACATCCGTCACAAGGTGAAGGAAGGTTTCTTTTCTCATACAACAGGGATTTTTTGCTTTAATAACAGAACAAGGAAATCCCAACCACAAACTTTTATCCAGCTATGGTGTAGGAGATCAAACACGGCTCCAAACCATCAGCATAACAGGAATCTCTCAGGGACTGATCCTGCCCCATCCAAAGGGGCTCAGCCTTGCTCCGAGCGGCACGGAGCAGGTGTGGACACTAAGGAATTGTGTGAGGCACTGCGGGATGCTGTGGGGCTGGACATTGAAAAATGATGTTGCTTTTGTTGGGAGGAAGTCCAAGTGACTTGGTGACCTCTAACTGCTGGTGTCCTACGCTAAGGTATTTCAGAGCAGGGTTTAAATTTATTTGTCTTTCCATTTAATAAAGCCAATCGAGTTTGGAAATCTAGCACCAAGGAAAAAAATATTCCTTTCTTTGGTCAGCACCTTTATTAAGAGGCAGTTAATAGGCAATAACCCTGGGAAGGTTGGCAGCTTGAAAGCTAAAACCCCACCACGAAGCCTAAACAAAACCCCCGTGTACTCTCTGACCAGCTTGAAATGTGCATAAAAATCAAAGGCAGGAGAAAAAAGGGCTCTGTGTTGGGTACAGCACTTTGAATCTCAGAGTCTTTGAGAAGTTAACACTTGTGCAGATTTAATGGGGAAAAAAAAATTAAAAAGGGGATAAGCTTTCATTGGCCACTCATCAAAAAGCAGAGGGAGTGGAAGGCAAGAGGCATTTGTGCAGTGACCCACCCAGGCCACTCTCATCTTCCCAGCCCAGCCTTCACCTTTGCACCAAATTAAACACCATCACCACCTTTTTCTTTTTAAATGTCTGGTTTCGATGGAGTTCAGGGATTTTTTCCATTAAATCTTTGTTCTTTCAACCCTGCAGGCCAGTGGGATGTTGCTGGCTATCTCAACAAAGCCATGGTAATTTCTAACAAGTATTCCATGATGCTTTTGCCTGCCACTGTCCAGGCCTTGGGTGTTCTTAGGGTTTCATTAGATTAGACATCTACCTAAATAAGTGAAAAAGACCATTAATTAAATTGGCAGGGCTGCGTGGGGTATCTAATTCCTCACTCAAGTCACACTCTGTAAATATTTGGGTACCTACAAGAGACAGGCTTTCTGTTTGAAGTACTTAGTGGCTGATCTTGGGTACATACAAACCTTATTTGGTTTACAACATTTGTACATATTTAAAAATGCATATAAACTAGACTGGCCTACGGTAGGCTTTTATTGGGGTTTTAAAAGTTGGCTTCTCCACTTTTCAGAGAAGCATTGCAGCACTGCAAGGCCAGCCTAGGCAACTGCTGCAAGAGAGAGCAACTCTTGAAGCCAACTTACATTTTATGTGCATATATATATAAATAAAATTCAATAACCCAAAGAATAGAAGCATTTCCACATTTCTGCCATATCAGGCATGTGCTGTCAATCAAAACCAGAGCCCAGCTCTGCACTTGCACTTATCTGATGGAATGGTGGGAGTCTGGTCAGAGAAAAAAACAATCTCAAGGGACCAGATCCACAGCCCAGTGTGAGGCAAAATAAGGATCCTATTGCAGACTAGATCAGGCTATTAAATTCAGATTTTTAAAGGTCTCAAAAGCAACAGCGATATGCCTCCATCCCAGTGGTTTTTGACTGAATTTGGATACCTGAGGACCATATATTTACTAGGACAAGGAGACAACTGGGCGAACCATCAGCTCTGCTGTTTCATTACCTGCACAGTCTTAATTGTTCTTCACCTTGATTCCAGCAGTCCAGCAGACCAATCTGTGCATCCCAAGAAATTTTGGAAACACATCTAATATCTCTGTTTGCAAAACAGATTCCCATTCGACTCTTACAGTTCCACTACTCTCAGCTACACAGACACATGAGGAGAGAAAATTCTCCACACAAACAAACCCTAGACTTTACAGTAAAACAGGTACCTGCTTTAGAGTACTAAAGAATCTATACACAAGGATCAGTATATATTGCATTTCACTGATTTGACTATCTTTGAAAAGTTGTAGGACACAATGGGTTGATTTCCACAAAAAAAAAAAGAAAAGAAAAATTAAAAATGAGTTAATTTTCTACTTGCTCTAGGTTCATTCATGTAACTCCCATGAACATTTGCCCCACACCTATGTTAATCTGTCTTGTGTCCTTCCTATGAAGAGAGTGACAATTTTGTCCACTTTATTATTATTTTTCAGCCATTCCATATGGGAATTGCAAAGCAAACCTCACCATTTTAGGTCCACCAGATGCTACAGAGTCCAAAAGACTTCCTAGTGGGCAGACTCAGGTCCATTTTGACCTAGATGATATTTTCTGGGCTCTTTTTGGGGTTTGTTTGGTTTTTTTTTAGTAAGAACTGGTTAATCAGGAACACTGGGCAAAACATCTTCTCATGCCTGCTAGTGCAATAGCAAACAAGAAGAAAGCCAGAAGTATTTATTTTCTATATGGACAACCCCATAAAATTGATGACCCCAAGCTGCAGAGGTATTTGAGAAGTGTCGTTAAAAGGAACCAAAGATAGTGTCAGGAATGACAGGTGTCTCTGCCTGTTGCCCAAACCCATCCCTGGAAGTGTCCAAGGCCAGGCTGGATGGGACTTTGAGCAACCTGGGCTAGTGGAAAGTGTCCTTGCCCATGAACAAGATAAGCTTTAAAGTCCCTTCCAACCCAAATGATTCCATGATTCCATGATTCTCATCCTTCATGGTTAACACCCCTCTGTGCAACCTGGAGCATATTTATTGACCCAGCCATCCTGGGACAATATTATTATAAAAAGGTTCTTGGTCACAGATACTTTTAAGCCAAATGCCAAATTATCCTCTTGCACTGCAAATTCCTCCGGATTTGAAACCAAGAATAAAAACACTTCCTCATGTGGCTGGAGCACAACGTGCCAGCCTCATGTTCCAAGAGCTCCAGATGAACAGGAATGCTTCCACTGTTTTTTTTCTTGGAGAAAAAGTGCTTTTAGTTAGTACCTGTTACCTATTTTCAAAGGTAAGGACCACATACAAAGAAAGAAAGAGAAAGGAATTATACGAAGAGTGTTAAGTTGTTCCTCATGGGAGTTTGGCGTGAGCTGATGCATTTAAAAACCTTTATATTAAAGTGCACATTTATTTTCAATACCTAAGAATGCATTAATAAGAACAAAAGGTCTTATCCAAGCCACAATATGTAGGTCCATATAAAATTCTGCATTTGTGAGGTAAAATAGATTTAAACCAGACTGGCCAACTAGGAAATTTGGAGAGGGTGAATATAAAAGACATTACTAACAGGAATCCAGAGCCAGCTCCAGCCAAACATGATGGAAACAGCAAATTTGGAGAGGGTGAATATAAAAGATATTACCAACAGGAATCCAGAACTGCCTCCAGCCAAACCTGATGGAAACAAAGCCATCATCTCACCCTGTCTACAGCAAGGGATAAAACACAACACCCATGGAAACCCAGAAGTGCCAACACCTTTTGAGGCACCTCTGCACATCCATGTGCCTTGGAAGTCTCACAGGTATGACAAGCCTGACCTAGGATGACCCAGCTTGAAGAGAGGGGAAAAATTTAAAAAGTACAGATGTGCCTGTGGACCCTGCAATGGTGAAGGCAAACAGCTCGTGTGAAAAACACACTGTGGTGGCTGTTTTGTTTTCCATTACAAACGGAGAGAGTAGGGTTTGGAACGAGCCTCTCACCACCACTCCTCGGGGCTCTGCCTTCGAGGAAAAGGCTCGGGCCACTGCCCAGACCACTGCCCAGCCCCAGCAACACTCAACACCCTGTTTCTTTTGGGGACAATCTCAGAGATTTCTGCCAAACAGAGGGGAGAGCGAAGCAGTTGCTTCCCTTCGTCCTCGTCATCCACTGGCTGGGTGAACCTGAATATTTCCCCACGCAGTAACAACTCTATTCTACTCACACAGAATCACAGGATGATAGAATGGATTGGGTTGCAACGATTCTGAAAGATCACCTAGTTGCAACACACAGCCAGGGATGTCACCCACTAGATCAGGTTGCTCAGGGCCCCATCTAACCACTTCATCACCTCTGTGCAAGAGGAAAATTTTGTGAGACATAGGCGATGTTCTAATACACAAAATAGCAAGCAAAAATTCCTTATCTCAGCTTCTTGACCCCAAACACCCCGACATACATGCCCTGGTTCCTCCTCTTTGCACGGCCACCCCAAACCATAACAAGAACAGGTGGAAATATAAAACTGTAGCCAACGTAATGCAGTCAACAAAATTCTATTACTTTTAAATCAGTAAAGACACAAAGAATATGAAGGAAAAATGAAGCCAGTTAACCTGGTCAACATTAGGTCTCAAATAAAAATTCATCAAACTTCATCACTGAATTTCCCAAACATCTTCCAGAGCACCAAGGCCAGGCACTGCCACTGTAATAAAGCACATTTTTTGGGAGGAACTGCCCCTGTGCAGGAGGCAGCAGAGCCCCTGGTCATAGCCCTGAGCCTGCCACCAGTAGTTTTTTGACCCAGTTCTGTCAATGTACCTATTGTAAATGCAAAATCCTTCTTCAGATTTGAAGCAGCAGCCACCTGCACAAATAAGGCTGGGTTATAACTCTGTAACCCAATACAAGCACTGGAAGCTTAAAAAGTTTGTATTCCAAAAAGCACTTCTGACCTCTTCCTTAAAAGTTCACTAATCACTTTTAATTCATAATTTATTTCCTCTTAATATACTTGCTTTATGTAATACCCCCCTTTCCCCCCCTCCTTCCTCTCCTTTCTTTTTTCTGGAAGTTCCCCAGGAGAAAATGGTATTACACAACTCCCTTGATTAACTGGAAATGAAGCTTTTCCCCCTCGGTAGTCGCGATCTGGTAGAGTTTCCAGGACATAAAGCACGGCCCAGAGTGCTGAAAGGCAGAGAGACGCGGGTGGAAGTGATCCAAAGGCCCTTAAAGTGATGGGGGTTGATCTTGGTGGTCCCCAGAGCAGAGCTCAGTAAGGCTTTGCCTATTTATCAATGGGTTAAAAAAGTGTAGTATTTCCATTCTTCCGGTTCCTCTGTATTTTGACTGCACAGAGTGGCATCCTAATGTATACGTGATGGAATACATGATATAACTGAGATTGTGCTGGTACCTGGGTAATATTAAAAAACAAACAAAAAAATCATGCTCCTAATTAAAACAGCTTTGTATTACAGGGAAGGGAGACTTTGCAGGGGAAGGAGGAGATATGACAACTGCTGCCTTGGCCATGCTGACACTTTGCTGTTCAGAGAAGTTTGAGTTACTTTGGTGGAAAGTAGCTGGGAATGGGGT
This sequence comes from Vireo altiloquus, assembly GCA_013396875.1. Lineage (NCBI taxonomy): Eukaryota > Metazoa > Chordata > Aves > Passeriformes > Vireonidae > Vireo > Vireo altiloquus. Next base: position 1,015,428 of record VZRF01013111.1, on the reverse strand, counting down.
GTTTTGGAGGGAAGATGTCACCTGCAGTGACAGAGGTGTCCGCCTCATGCTGCTCACACCAACTTACCCTGGTCCACCTGCCCCTGGATGGGATCTTGTGAATTATTTGTGCCCCTGAAAGCCAAACAGAATTTTTTGGGACAGCATGGTTCCTTGCTGCACACCATCTCAGACTTCTGGGTGCTTTTATCCCTCTAAGAAACTGAGAATTCTGCAAATCCAGTGTAATAGTAACACTGCAAACTTCACTGCTTTGTTCTGCAAGCACAGGGCCAGCCAGGGTGGGCACAGCCACGTTGTCACCCCAGCCCCTTTCCCATGCACAGCCCAAACCTCCCCATTATGGCTGTGTTCTGCAGCCAGGTGACATCTCATCACCCTGTTTCTTTAAGGGACAGGACGAATTGGGCCACATCCCAATGGCACAGGCAAGGGCCAAGGCTCTATTCACACTGACTCGAGGGACACAACATGTACCGTGCCTTTTAAAACCAAAAAAATGGAGAACTCCCAGTTTCCATTTCCAGTCTCCTGCAACAATGCTGTGCCCTGCTGTCAAGGAACGTGTGAATAAATTGAGGAAAGAAGGTTAAAAAAGCCCAAGGGAATAGGAGTCCCTTTTTCTTTACTGCAGTTAATTTTGACAAAGGCTCTTCTGTTTCCTCTCCTCCCCCTTTTTTTTTTGGAAGGGCTTCGTGCCAAGCTGCATTATTCCTCTTCACCATGGTACTGCCATGAAACCCGCCTGGTATGTTTGCCTGAAAATCGCAGGTTTTCATGGAAATTGTTTTTATCTCAACAACTACTCCCTTTGTCACCTCAGACATGAAAAGCAGAGAAGGGCTCAGGCTCAAATCCCATCCCAGCAACAAAGCATCCATGAAAAAGCACCACGACTTTCCAAACCCAGCACCATGAAGACCTGCCCTCCCAACAGGGCAGAAACCCTCCAGAAACCCTTTTACCACCTCGCTCAGAACACTGGTGCAAACTGCAGACCCATGAGAGACGCTGTACACAGTGTCTGAAACACTGAGGGTTGGGGGAAAAAAAAAGTATCCCAATGGCGGGATTGTTTTGAAGTATTTTTTGAGTGGAAATAGTTTCTTTTCTTGCAGCCCATCGTGGCAACCAGAGCCCTCTGGCTCCTGTCAGCGAGGCAGGAGCTCGGCAGCTCCTCAGGGGTGCCCTCTATTTCCATCCTATTTACTGCTCTGCTGAAAAAGGAGCCTATAGATGCTCCAGTTCTCAGATTTGGGACTTTGGAGGGACTGGGTTATTCAACAAACCAACCCTTTCTAAACACTGTCAAAGGAGTGATTTGATGCCTTTCAGTGCTTACCATACAAAACGCTGAAAGACCAGCGGACTTCAAAAGCCGCAGAAGCGGAGCTGGAGTTTGGCAGGAGTTCATTAGCTGCCTGTGTCCTTCTGTGTGTGGCTTGTAATTACATGCAGACCTGGTGCCAAATCCTCATCTACTGAGGGGTACCAATTAACGTGCTGCTGGATGATTCACAGGTAGCTAATGTCGAGATTTATACACCCGGCGTGCCAAGTATCCCATGCTTTTTTATTAATAATATTATCATTATTACTTTAAACTGGCTTTTTTTCCCCCCCTCCCTCTTTTCAAGATATCATACACAAACAAGGTTTTGGCAGCAAAATTGGGACTGTCCAGCCTGTTCCCAGGGCCACACACTGCTGGGCCTGATCCTGCTGACACTGTGTACCACATCTGCAGGGAAATGCACATCTCTTGGAGCAGGGGCCAAGGGCTTGCAAATTAAACCATCTACTATGTTCTCCCTTTGCAAAAAGCAGAGATTTTTCTGCTCCAAGGAGAGAAATTCTAAAATTGAGGTACCATTTGCACTCCATACTTGCCTTTCCTGCTTTTTGCACCCTCTTACTCCTACAGGTAGCAGAACAATAACAGCAGGAGCTTTAACAGCAGCTGGGGGAGCCGAGGAATCAGGTAACTAAGTGTGATAATTTATTTTTTGGAGGGGAAAGGTACACAAGACTGCATCCCTGACAAAATATAAAAAAAAAAGAACAAAAAAAGCCACAACAAAAAAGAGCCTTTCTTCTCTTACTTGAAATCTGCATCCCTTTGCCTCTCATACTGGAGATCTGCATCCCTTTGCAGCCAGCTGGCTCTCAATGCAGCCCTTGGCAATTAAAACCTTGGGAAGTCAAACACAACAGCATGGAAGTGAGCCTTTTGTTTTCCTGTTTTGTCATTCCTGTCCTGTGTTTGATCCCAAGAAGATTTCTCAGGCTGGAGGGAAACCATGGGCCCAGTGGAGCATCTTGGCACTGACTGGGCACAGGCCTCCAAGCTCACGGGTTTGCCAGTGCTGATGGTTTCCCCATGGGGAGCATGGAAACCCAGGACTCATTTCCTTCTGCTTGACTTTCTCTTTCCCAAAAAACACTGCCCCTCAGCCTTGGGGGATAACAGTTCCAGGAGGGCTCCAAGTACAACCCAACGCTCGCACCGCTTTATCCTTCTCTAATAAACCTTTCACTGCATTTGACACGACACAGGTCTTGTCCAGCCATGAAAGCTTTCCTGCTTATCAGGAGAATTTTTAATCAACCAGCAGGGAAAACATGCCGTGACATTTTATTGCTTCCTTGTGCTTTGCTTTTAGATGTTTCAGTTTCTTCCAGCTTGTACTCTTGCTAATCTCTTTAGCCAGGGATCAGTGGAAAGCCTCAAGTCTTCCATGCCCAGCAGCTTCCCCTAGATCATTTGGAGTCAGGGCAGGCAGAAGAGCATGGGGACAGCGGGGGGTTTATGGTGGGATGGGAGAAGAAGGCACCAAGCTCTCGATTCACTGCAGGTTCTGGAACAGGGCTTTGTCCTGGCCACAATTACAAAACAACAAACAACGTCTGTGGGGAAGGGTCACAAGAAGTTCAGCTTTCCTCTATTAAAACCATCTGGTGCCTATAAAAAAACCCAACTGGTTGGTTGGGATGGTTGGTAGCACCTCCTCCCTGCCCGGCTCTTCCTGGCACCTCACGGGAACGTGGTGGCACCAGAGGTGTCACAGCGAGGGATGGAGCTGCCATGGGGACTGGGGGCCTGGCAGACACCCCCTCCACTGTGCATCCCTCCTGCTGCAAAGGAGGTGCCCCAGCATCCACCTCAGCTCACTTCTTATCTGAGCCAGAACTTCTTTACGAGGTGCCTGTCCCCTCAGGAACGCCAGGTCCTGCCAGAGGGCCCTCGGTGAGCCCCTGAGAGGGCTGAGCTTTCTGAGCAAAATAAAACATCCCTGTGAGGCCAGCGTGGGACCCTGCAAAAGGGTTTCTCCAGGTCAACGGGTCCCCCTCCAGCATCAGCAGTGAAGAGGCACCGCCAAACCTGCAGGGGATGGGAACCTTTATTAAAATTTAAAAAAAAAAAAAGTGCCTAAACCTCTCCTTTGTTTCCAACAGAAATAAAAAAAAAAAGGGGGGTGAAAAAAAAGAGAAAAAAGTAAAAGAAAGGAGAGGAGAGGAGAACTTAGAGCCAGTTCCCCAGCCTGTAACACAAAACCAGACTGTGCTGGGAAACCTTACACCACGCGGCATCCAGCTCATGTACTCCTGCTCCGCTCGCCGCCTCCCGGATGCTTCCCCAAGCCCAAACTGCCCTTGAGAGAAGCCAAGCCTCAGCCTCTGCTGAAAAGCCTCTTTGTTTGGATTCCCTTTCCAAATCAGTGTATCCTGAGATTGAACTCCCTTCCACCCCTCTGCAGGGCTTTTTTAATGTTGGGATGCCTTTGGCAGCAGCCAGATCTGCCAGCAGGTTTGCGGTCCCGTAATCGCGCTCAGCCCGCGGAGCCGGGGCACGCTCAGCGCGAGGAACTTTCTCCATGATAAAGCAGAGAAAGGCAGGGAACAAGAAAGTACTGCAGAATTACTTCAAAAGATCCTTTAATCATGAATTGTGAACAGAGGAGCTACATTCTCCTTAATTAAACAATAGCTTTAATCAGCCTTCAATAGCTGGCATTACTCAGAGGGTGGTGAGGCCCTGGCACAGGTTGCCCAGGGAAGCTGTGGCTGCCCCTGGATCCATGGAAGTGTTCACGGCCCGGTTAGACAGGGCTTGGAGCAGCCTGGGATAGTGGAAGGTGTCCCTGCCCATGGCAGGGGGGGGGACAAGACAAGCTTTAAGGTCCCTTCCCACCCAAACCATTTCATTGTGTGACATTAAGGCATACCAGTGAGCTGACCATTTTGTCTCTCTTAAACTGGAATAAATCAAAGGAAACCAGACAAGGCATCAAAGAAACCCAGGCATGATGGACCATGCACACATCACCAAAAGGGCCTGACTCCAAGGACTGCATGAGCTTTCCATGCCACCCTAAGGCCATCACTCACTGAGGCCCTCAACATGGACCTCAAGTCCATCACTCACTGTACACAGAAATAAAATGCACTTTCTTGCACTGCCCACTCTATCTGCAAGCTCAAGGCACAAGTGTGGTACATCCACAGAGCCCCTGACAGGCAATGGGGTCTCATGTCTCTCTCGGGACTTGCAAACGCCCCAAAATCCTGGGTTCCCACAAAAGGCAGAGGTAGGGTACTCCCAGGGAAGGACCTCTGCTCTAGCAACAACCCAGCTGAGACCCACAAACAGCACCAAGACAATAATCTCACCCCTCAGAGAAAATACAGCAGATCTTGCAGCAAGGGAGTTAATGAGAACATCAGCCCGACACCTCACCCTGACACTAAAGGGAAAATCCTCTCCTCCAAAACCAGCCTCAGGCCCAGGACTTGAAGCAATTTCACAGAGGAAGAAGCTGTTTTGCACTTGCAGGTAGCTTTTTAATCGACCTTGGTGTCACATCTTTCCCTGTGAAAGCAAAACCCTAAGCTTTAAGCAGGTGGATTTTCAGACTGTGTTCCCAATACCCACTTGTGGCAGAAAACTTCAGTGAGAGCAAAAGCAAAGCACCTGTTGTTATATCCACAATCCTGATGTATCCCAAACACTATCCCACTTGTCTGGCAATTTCAAACATGCTGCAAGCCTAGATTCTGCAGTGGATCTGAGAGTTTTCACACCGGAAAACTTCTTTGTGCACGTGGTGATTTATCAAAATGAGCTTTCTTCAAAACACTATCTAGCTTTTCCATGGGTTTTGCATTTGACAAAGATTCATACCAGCTCAGTCAGAAAAATAAATGCCACAAAACTTCTCCTTTAAGGAAAAAAAAATTCCAAACCACCCAACCCTCACAGCCCAATGCTTTAGAAATGCTTCCACATGCTAATCAGCCTCCTATTCAGTTCCAGACTGAATAGGACTCCAACAATGACAAAGAAATACGCTGAACCTATCCCACATTTCATCCCCTTCACTCAAAATGTTGCTGTTACCTTGGTTTTCAGCCGCTTTGTGGGAGCTGCAGTGGTTTTCAGCCGCTTTGTGGGAGCTGCATGACAGCTGCATGCTAAAGCTGCAGGGATGGTCAAGAAACCAGGGAGTGCTGGATGAAAAAATGTCTGGCCCAGATTATGTAGGGGGGAAAAAAGTGGAATTATTTGAGGAGATAGTAACTGATGCTTCAAATTTTTCTAAGAGTCAATAAGAAAAAAAACCTACAAAAAAGCCCCCTGAGGCCTCTACTAAAAGCACAGCCTCTTGTGGTCAGGCAGCAAAGGGAATTTTTTCTCAGTCTGGCAAGCATGAGTAGGATAAAAGCCCCTCCAAGCCCTTCCCTTTGAGAATTATCCATTTTTGCTGTGGATAATTGTATTATCAACTGGCAGATGCCTTAGTGCAGCTTTTACTCCATATCCTTAACCTGAAAAACTTCAGCCCTTTTTTTGGGAAAGGACAAGCCAGCTCCTGCTGCAGTGCATGAATCCAAGGCCGTTTCCTTTTTCTGCAGAACATGGAAGCACCAGAACAAAGCCACCCAGGAAGTTTTCATAGGAATTAGGGTGGGAATCTCCCAGGACACGCACACACATGCCCTAGGGACACACTCCAGCCTGAGCCCTGAAAGTCACAGACTCCTCCACAGCCACTGAGGATCTGATTCTGAGATATTTTTTGGGAGGCTGCTGATGGCCTGGCAGGACTGGCAGAAGCACTGAAGTTCGCAGCTCCAGTGGGGAATTCGGGATGGAATTAGAGGCACCTCAGCACCTCCGAAAGCCCCAGTGGGCACCTGGGTGCCTCTGTACTGGAAACAGTGCCTTCAAAGTGTGCCCTCGCCGGGCTCCAGCACCTGCCCACGCACGGAGGTGATGCTGCTCCCTCATGCTCCTGTCTCCTCAGATTAGAAACTCCCAGAGGCACAAACCTCCCGTGACGTGCCTGGGCAGGACCAAGGGCAGCACAGCCTGGCACAGGGATCCTCGACCCAGCTCTTGAATTCAGGGAGAAGCAGCTCCCCCAAAAAGCAAGGGCCGTCTGATCGGTGATCAAAGAGCCGCTCCAGAAACCTGCTAACACCAAACTGATTCACAGCTATCGACTTCAAAGGAGTTTTGCTGCCTGCCACCAGCTCGCCAGCCTTCCAAAATTACTCCCTGAGCATCACTCAGAACCAAATGCACCCAGTGGTTACTGACCAGACCTGCTTATCAGCATTTTACCACGCTGTTTGCGACTTTTCCTTTGGAAACTAGCACTTTAAAGGGTGGTGGGCCTTGCAGAAAAGCCTTGGAAGCCCTCAAAATGCTTGGGATGTGGGACTGGTTGCCACGGCTGCTGTGCTGCTACAAAGACCAGAGCAAAGACTTTGCTGTCAGCTGGGTGGGAATGATAACCAGGGCTGGGCTGGCCGCTCCTCCAGGCTTAAAGGAAAGCTCATCACACCACCCCCCCCCACAAAAAAGTCATAAATAACCTGCTGAGTGTCAAGGAGACAGGAAGCCCAGACCCCATTTGGCACACTGGCTTTCAAATTCAGTGGCTGGGCACTTGGAGGATGTGATGAGGTCTCAGCTTCACACAATCACACACTGAATTAATAGCAATGTAATTAATATTTGCGTGAAGTGCCTGCATGGTTGGACGCAGGGGCACTGCTGGCTGGTCAAAAATGGCTGTCATTTTCTGTGATTTACAGCAAATGCAGATGGAAGCCAGTTGCAGGATGTCATGCAGCTCATTGCTTCCTCATTGCTTCAGCACCAGACTGACACTGCTGGGAGATGGGAGCTCTTTGAGGGAGCATCGTTTCTTTCAGGAGAGATGGCTCCCCAAAACCACCAACCAGTAACTTTCACTTCTTCTCTTTAAAGCCATGCAGAGAAGAACCACACTGTTCTCAGCTCCAGCAGCCAGCAAAGGTGATGAGGCTGCAAGAGGTGCAGTCTGGCATCTGCAAGCTCCCGAAGCAGTGAAGGACAACCCCGTGCGACAGCCACCTCTGGTGCTCAGGGCAAGGTCTGGGTGAACCCAGCTGCTCCAGCCTCAATTTGCTGTGTTTTCTGGGCATCATAAACTATGCCCACTGGTGTGTTTTATCAGAAAACCTGGAAGCACCTCCTAAGCTTCTCAGCGCTCTGATCAACACACTTTCATGTCTTTCTGGGAAAGGGATGCAAAACTATGGGAAAGTAGCAGAGGATTATTAACACTCTCCATGGACTCGGTGTCACCATCACTTGTCAGACCAACTGCAGCTCCCTTTGGGCTCTGGTTGGCAGCCCCAGCCTGGCCTTGATGGAGGGCACCATGTGCTCAGAGAAGACAAGGTCATGTATGGATGCAATCTACAGGCAAGGGACACCCAGGGCTGGAACAGGAACACAAAGAGCACAGGCATTTTCAGAGCATCACAAGCTCTGGAGTTAAATTACATGCTCTGCTTGTGACTTGACTTGATGCAGAGTCTGTTTTCAACCCTCTGTCTCCAAAACATCCAACACATGTGAAAAACAAGCCCACTTACGTGACTGACTCCAAAGGATGGAGTTCCTTCCATAGGAATTTCTGACACTTCCAAACCTGCCAGGACAAAGCTAATTTTCAAACTCATTCATGCATTCTCTTGGTAACAAACTCATGCTTAAGGCTTGCTTTCAAACTGTTTGCATCAAAACCCAAACGGAGACACTTCAAATTCCCTGGTTTTCGTGGCATTCTGCCTCCTCAGGTCTAACTGGAGGAGCAGCTTCTGCTGATCACGATCCCACTGTTGCAACTAAGCCCTTGCGTGCAGCTAAGAGCCAAGAAGGGATCCTCCAGCATGACTCCCCAAGCAGCTGCTCCAACACATCCCTGGGCACAGACACCCGATCCACACGAAGGAACTTTCCACCCACTCTAAAATCGTGGAGCAGGTAGTGTCTCTCCAAGGTGGGTGCCATGGGAGAGAGTGAAACGGAGATAGGGCGGCTTTGAAATGCCCTTCTGAGAAAGGGGCCCCGCTGATCCATGAAGAGATGTGACACACAGGGCACCCTCTTCCCAGCTTTTGGCAAAACCCACCCAGCTGGGGTATCTGGAAAGGCAGAGGGAAGGATGGCCACAGCCCGGGCCTACAGACGTATTGGCAAGGGAGGAAGCACAGAAGTGCGTTCAGAAAACTGACTTCAGACTTTTATAATTACAGGGTAAGTGCCGGATTACTTTAATTCACCTCTTTCATTGAGGTTTTATCATTCTCATTTCTGAGCCTTTTTTTTTTTCGTTTGTTTGAAACATGAAACTTGACCTATCAGAAGAGCCGAACAAGGCCCTAAGACAGAACAAAAAAGAAGAAATGAAAAAAAAAAAAAAAAAACAAAACAAAACAAAAAAAAAACCAACTCATACAAAACCCCAGCTGGCAGGGGGGAAAGCCACATCCTGGGAGGGGGTTTCCCTGCTTCCTCCCCTTGCTGGGACACAGCCCTTTGGGATGCCAGGGAAGCTGCCGTTCCCAGCGCTGGCTGTGCGGACGCCGGGACAGGAGGGTTTGAAGGCTGCTGCCTTTCCCCACGCTGCCTTCAACAAGGCAGGCCCTTGTTCCAGGCACGGGCAGGCCGGGAGACCACAACGGTCCCTTCTGGATTACCAGGGATGAAGTGGGAGCATTGTATGAAGGGCATGGGGAGGATGGAGCCTGCTCCGCCAGAGCAGGCCACGCGGCAGAGCCAGGCCTTTCCTCCCCCTCTTTGAAGGCATTTTCTGGCAGAGATGGAGCCACACCAACACCCTGCCTACCTCACATGCTGAAGAGGGGCCCTGGTTTGCCAGAGGTTCCCCAGCTGTGGTATGCAAACCATTTTTGGGTGGTACACGGAGCACACGCATCTGGAGAGACAGCACCAGCCTGTATCCAGACAAACAGAGCCAGAACGAAGCAGCCTAGGAAAGGCATGCATATTAAATTGAGATTTAAAGGGTGTAAAAATAATCCCGTTTGATCTGGGAGTGATGTTTATATTATCTTCTGTGCTCACTACAAACAGACAATTAAAAAAATGTCATCTGCTGTAATTGTGATCCCATCTCCTGCCTGTCTCAGCAGCAGGTACACAGGATTCAAAGCACTCCTGGCCATGAAGCAGCTGCACATAATTCTGCTTTTCCTGGAGACACATCTTCAGGCTGGCCAAGTTCCACCAATTCGGGAAAGCTGATAGATTTATACCCTCGAGGACTCGGTCTGCCATAGGTACAGCATTTCTTTGTTCTCCAATTAACACCTCAAGCATAATTGTCACTAATCATCTCTTTTTGATAGGTTGGTTGTCTTTTTTTTTTGGTTTGCTTTCACAAAGCAAATGTAAAAAATAGTGGATTTTAAACACCTCCAAAAGATTTCTCTCGCCTGTACTTCCAGTCATCTTTGGCTCCTTCGGTCTTTCAACGGAGGCACAGCAGATGGGTATCATGCTTTAGGTGCTGACTGTTGGTTCAATAAGAAGCTTTTCCAGGTTCAAAAAAAAAAAGCTCCTTTACTCCCAAGTTATGGCAGAGTCCACAACAACCCCATGCCAAAGTTGGCAGCCACTTCTGCCAACCTGCCTTTGCCAGAGCACTTCCAGAGCAGCCATCCCCGGCCAGGAGCTCACTGCCACCAAGAGATCCTACAGGTATGAAGTGATACATAAACATTAATGACCAAACCCCACCTAGGGATGCTCAAAACACGGTGATGACTCTCCACCCACGCAGCTTCTCCTGTGTGGTGTGGGCTCGGCCCTCCCCGACACGGAGGAGACACAGCATGGAGAAGGCAACACCGAGGGGTTGGGACTGTCCAGCTGGTTTGGTACAGTCAGGTCTTGCTGTCCCTTGCCGAAAACAAGAAATGGTTGGCTCAGCATCTTCTTCAGGTGCACAGAAAGATGTTACCCACACCACAAGTGAGTGCTGCGCAGCGGGGTAGTCCTAAAAATACAGAACAACAGCCCCAACCCAAACAAAGCAAAGTTGCTTAGCTCATCACATCCCGCTTTACACCATCCACATAACTCCAACCTCACCCCTCATCTCCAATTCCTCCCACTCCTTACACCTAAATGACAATCCCAGGCCTGTTTGCACCAATTTTCGTGGCGAAGCGACAGGGCCCCTGGCAGAGCTCAAATCTTTTTTGCTTCTGAGAGCTGGAGGACGACACAATTTTCTACACAGAAGAGGAAAGTTAAGAGTAATCTAAACTGTTAGCCCAAATTATAAGATTATATCCCCACTTACATAAACATGTCAAGGTCCAGCTAGCATAAATATTTACTTTCAAAGTTCATTTTAGCATCAAGCTCGCTACAGGAGATGCCAAATTTGTGAGAAAGCTGCAGAGATATTAAGGTTGTAAGAGGTCTATCCATCTGTTGCTTCAAAAAAACCTCCCCAAGGCAGTAAAACTTGTGTTGTACAGATTAACTGGGATTGACAGAAGAGAGAAAATTAAATTAGAGGCAGAAAAGAAGAAGGGCAGTAAATTATGTGCAGTTTACATCCCACCAGCCTGAAACATATGTTCCCATAAACCCAATTTCCACGAGCCTCAGAAGCAGGTATGCCAGATGAAATCCTTCTATTTTATGGCACAAGCAGGACTTTTTGGAAGCTGTTTTACCTGCACAAGCTGCACAAATACATGCTACTGAAGACCCTCATCTGCCCTATCACCCTTGCTGACACAGCCTTCCCCTCTTCCGAGATTAAACGCTTGACTTAGCACCCGTCAGCAGAGCACAGGTGGCTGCTCAGAGCTTGCTGAACACCAGGAGTCCCTGCCAAGGGAAAAGAGCAGGTCTGAGAGGAGTGAATTTAACCCTAGATGCTACATATGTGGGGTCAGGCTCCAAAACATCCCACCTCAAGGGTCAGGGCAGGAGGCTTTTCCCCAGCTGGCCACGTTGTGTGCGTCAGGAGGAGGTTTGGGGGCTGTTGCAGCAGCTCCCTGCAGTGCTGCATCAGGACAGCCAAACCCCATGGCACCAGGAAAGTAGCCCCCTGAGATCTGTGCCAGCCAGGGCCATCCCATTTTCCCCCAATAACAACTCTACGCTCCAGGCAGGAGGTGCAGGAAATTCCTGGCAGAGGGATGGGCTGCGGATGATCTGATGAAGACGGAGTGAGGTCCACCCATCACTCTAGTTTTGCTGCTCAGAGAGTTCCCCACCACTCTACAATGTGAAGACACTGACCAGCTCAGCAGGGGCAACTTCAGACCCACCTAGACCCCCCTCAACCACATTTTCAGATGTTTTGCAGTGTTCAGGAGACAGGGACAGGGCACCAGGGACTCTTCCACACCACCAAGCTCGCCTGTGGCCCTAACAGTTTCAGGAAGCATCCTCCAATTCTCTAAACAGAGATCTCCCAAGAGGAGGAAGCAGATGGAGAAAGTTATGTTCCCCCCTCACATGACCTGCTTTAATAAATGCACACTCAGTTCTTTTCTGCCTTTTTTACTGAGTTAAGCATGGGCATGGTGTTTCTGGGAAGTTCCCAGTGTCAGCGACCAAACCTTCTTATGCAAGAAACCAGGGATTTATGAGTGCCAAGAGCACTCATTAGAGGAGTGGGCTGGTCATTCAGTAACATCCAGCTCCCTGCCAACTCCACTCAAGTTGGAAATGCAGGAGAACCAGAGGGTCTGGTCCAGTGGATCTTCATCCAATCCACTCCACCAGCCACGCACTTCTGCCCATGGCTCCATGACTCTGTTCCCCAAGAAAAAAAGATACAAATCTTCCTCTCATGCATTTGCTATCAAGATAACCATTGTACTACTTAAGGATGAAAGACAAAAGTGGATCTTTCTAACGACTCTCACCAAATTAAAGCTGAAGGAAGCTCCTGATAGCTCAGCTTTACTAATTCAGGCTTTCTTAGATGTTTATGATAATTGTCTCTTGGGTAATTTGTTTGAATTTGTGTGTAAACAAAGGGTTTGTACACACCTACAGCCTCACAGAGAGTGTGTCATTTCTGAAAAACCTTTCAGCCATAGTTCACTCTTCATTTTCCCCTAATAGAAAACCAATTCAAGGCGGAATTATGGCAGTACCTGCAGCAGCAGCCAATGCAGCGTCACAGGCCTCTGCAAATCAAAAGGCCAGTTTTAATATTTCCTAAAGTGGTCCTCAAATGAGAAAAAGCCTTCTGTTTCCCTGCTTCTCTGAATGTCTTCGGGCAGCTGCTCAAGAGGTGTAACTCAGTTTGACTGCACTGGAGGCCACTGGCCATGTGCCCACATGCACCAGCAGAAGACTGGTCCCTCCACCTCAGAAGAAGTCATCTCACCTAATTCTGCTCCTCAACATCTTATGTAGGACTTTTTCTTTTCCCCCAGTGAATATGTAAATATCCATCAACTTGTACCTGTCCACCTTTCTCTTACAGGAGAAGGAGTGCAGGGGGAAAGGAAGGGCTCAGCTAGGGTGCCTTTCTATCACTTTCCAAGTGGTTATTTGGGGATTTTTTTACAAGAAAATGGGAATCAAGTGCTTGGAAACCGTAAGTTCATTGTTTTCCCTAGTAAAAGGCAGAGGGAAGAGCAAGCCAAGCCTCCTGTGAGTGGGGCAGCTTTCACAGCAACTCATGCCCAGTCATCCGCCAGCAGGTCCGATACTCCTGGTTGGGGTGTATTTGCAAAGCCCATCCCCAAACACACATCATGAGCTATCCATCCCCAAACACACATCACGGGCTCTCCATCCCATAATCACCTCCCTCACCGTGTCCCACCCATGCTCTTCACCTGCCAGTGATCGACCAGATCTAAACTTTCCAGCTGTTGAATTCATGCTCTTACTTTTAAATGCTCCTCACCCTAAAAAAAACACCACAACAACAAAACAACAACGTAGAACCCCAACAAAAACCCCCAAAACAAGCCAACTCTGGTGTTTACTTTCTGATTTCCACCTGTGGCAACCTGAAACAAAGCAACAATCACAGTTTTGCTGTATCACATTATTCCCTGCTAACAATACTTTCCAGTGATGCTTGATAAGTCCTGTTTACCCAAACTAGCACAAGTAGAATAACACATGTCAACCAACTGCTTTTTCATTTAGGACCCTTAGCCCAGAGAAAGGGGAAGCAAAACCCTTTTCCCATTCAAATAGCACCTACTCATGCCAGGAATGCCTCAAGTTAAGAAAACTTGGGTAAATAGAAGTTTAAAAGTTCTGACTCCTAGGAGCTGTTTTACTAGGAATTCTACTTTCTGCTTAAATAAGTGAGGTAAGGCCAGCTAGCTATGTTTCTACTTATATTAGTTTCATATATGGGATATCAAGTATTTTTATTTTTTCCAGATCCGAGAAGATGAAGCTTTCTGCACTGGCCCGTATTCTTGTGGGAATATAAAGAGAAAACCATGACTCTCCTCTTAGTGTATTAGTGCCCCGTAATATACACCAGATGATCAATAAACTGCGTAAAAATTAAATCAAACTGACAGTCTTTAAAAAATGGGCTCTAAGCAGAAACAATTGTTTTAAAGACTGTGGTGTCTGGAGTATTAAACTCACGTGCTGTTGTGTTATTAATCTCTTTGTTGGAAGCCAGTTGATTTCCCCTGCCTGTGTCTGTCAATTAAATATTCAGCATCGCAGCCACAATGGAAGGGTTGATGTTTTGGAATGCAAAAAGGTTTTTTTTTTTTTGAGACGCGCTGTTGACAGTTTCCTTCCATGCCACAGCATCTCCAAAAATCCATCGCATCCCCAAAAGCCAAGCAGGCAAGGCAAACCCAGACCTCAGCCGGAGTCTATGAGAGCGCTCCGGAACTTTTAAAGCAGTGAGTTTAGCGAGATGGGAGAGAGAGAGAGAGAGAGAGAGGAGCGCTGGTAAAGCCCCCGGCAGAGCGACGCGCAGCACCCAGAGCGCCAAGAGTTGCTATTTTCCCATTTATTAACCAAAAAAACGCGAGCGGGGCTGAGCGTAGAGCGCTGCCTCCACCTGGAGCCGGCCCCGGTGCCGCCGAGGCAGCGCCAGGTGCGGGGCCCGTGCCGGGGGCACCCCCGGGGCGCATCCCCGAGCCCACAGTGCCCCCTGCGCACCGCCCGGGCAGCTCCCCCACCCTCCGGCAGCGGGGCCGCCGCGGCAGCCACACACAAATAAAAGAGTATCACCGATAACGAGCGGATCGGGGTGCGGGGCTGCCGTGCCCGGCTCTCCCCGCGGGGACACTCCCTCCCAATCCCCCGGCTGCCCCCCGCG
>VZRF01013111.1:975506-1000202 GCA_013396875.1 Vireo altiloquus | reverse complement strand
TGTCTGAAGGTCTCAGTCCGGGAGAAGGTGCGGGCGATGCTGCCCCGGGGGCAGGTGGGCTCCGCGCTGGGCTCCGCGCTGGGCTCCGCTGCGCTGGGGGCTCCCGCCGCGCCCGCCCCGGCCGCTCTGGGAGCCACCGGCTCGCTTCTGCACTTTTATTTCGCGAGGCCCTTCTACCCTCAGGAAAAAAAAAAAAAAAAAAAAAAAAAAAGAGAGAGAGAGAAGAGGGGAAAAAAAAAATCAGTCACTTCGCCTCGGATGGGGTATCCAAGTAAGCACAGCCCCCTTCCTACATCTGACATTTTACATAGATAATTAACTCCACATTTTTTTTTCCTGAGGGAAGTTTAAAAAAAAAAAAAAAAAAAAAGTTAGGAACTAAAGTTTGCTCTCGCAGACCCGAAGGAGTCTCTTAGCGTTCTAACGCCTCTAGCGTTCGTTCATGCAGCGGGAAAGGAAAACAACCAGCCGATCCAAGGCTGGAGCACTCCCGAAAGCTGGGAGCGGTGCAAGGGGCAGAAAACTGACAACAAATAACTTTAAACGGGTTTTTTTCTCCCCTGTTTTTAATTCCTGCCCTCCAGCTCTGCTCCATGTGCTGAGACAGGGGAGGGGACATGATGTGTGTGGCACCCACAGGCAGTGGCAGACCCCAGCGGGGTGACCCCGGGCTCAGGGCTGAAGGTTTTTGGCCGTGCCACCCCTGCCAGGTGCCATCGCTGAACCGTGGCAGCTTTGCCCTCCCGCAGCAGCACCACCACCTTCGGCAAATGAGTGTAAGGAGAGAGCCGGGTGAGGGATTGTTGTGTTGGTTAATCGCTCGTTTGGTCTAATTAAAAATCATCAAGGAAGTAAAGGAAAGGTTTCCCAGGAACCCCGGCTGGCAGGAGGGGGTGCAGGTGGTGCTGCTACCCCAGGGAGCTGCTCGGGACAGTGTTTCACCGCTTCCCCTCTTGATTTTGGGTCTTGTATTTGACCTCAGCCTCTCACCCGTGTGCTGGCACATATCCTGCTGCACCCCTGGTGTTTCCCAGGCAGGGAGGGCAGGGAGAGAACCCCCAGCAAGGCCACCCTTCCCTGCTGCTCCTCCCGGAGCTGCAGACCATAACCTGAGCGCTGGAGAGGGCGCCTCGGCAAGGGCAGGTTTTCCAGGAATCTGTTTAGACACATACCTGGGCAGGTATACTGAGGCCAGCCTGGGAGGGTGGAAGAAAGCGAAGTGGCTGTTTTCAAATTTTACTTTTATATGTGCGGTGTACAAAGAAAGGGGAAAACAGACCTTGGATGCTTCCCCAATTCTTTCTTTATGCCTCAGTGATGCGAAATCAGGTGGCACCTCCCACCTTAGTTTTCAGGAGACTCTTTTGCCCATTATCACCTCATGGCACTGAGTACAAAACCATCACTTTTGGCCCAAAATGGTGCCGATCACCCGCCCCGGGGGACCAAGCTGCCCGCGGAGGACACATCTCAAGGTCTCTCTGCCTTTCCCCTGAGCGTGGCAGAGGTGTGGGTGCCTAATTTAGGCTCCTCGGATGCCTGGAGCAAGCGGAAAGAATCTTCGCGTGGGAATTCTCCCCCGGCCAAGGGGCCAGCTGTGGGCACACTGCCCAGCCCATGTCCACTGTGGGTCCAAGCATCCACCTTTACCTCACCCTTCAGAGCCTGGCCCTGCCTAGAGGAGACCACAGATTCCAGCAGCTGGATCCAGCCTACCCACATCCCCAAATCTGCTGATTCCCTGGGTTAAATTCCATTTTGCGTTCAAAGCAAGGAGAAAAAAAATAAACAAAAGTTGAGACTTATCATTGTAACAGCAAATAAAAAAAAAAAAGAGAGGCTTTCTTGTACTTTCAGAGAAATTGAAATTATGGTTTTGTATTTGCATTTACAAGACCCCTCAGGCTACTTATGCTTGCATTTTCATAACAAAAAGATTGTGCTGTTAATTGATGCAAGCCAGGGCACACAAATCTGAATCTTGGACAATTTCTTAAGGGAGCAGCAGCCACCACAATTGCCCAGTTCACATTTTACAATGGGTGAGTCAGCAGTGCCAAAAAGCAGCTTCTGTGCCTTTGTCAATAATATGCAAGAGATACATTTGTAATGATTAATTGTTTATTCATAAATGGAATTATCGAATACACCACGCAACAGTATCCTTCAAGACCTCAGCTCTTCCTTTCAGTCAGACTTGAAATTCTCACTCTGAGGTTTTTCTTTGTATAAATTATTTGAACTCACTGAGTTTGTATTACTAGTGAATTTTGCTCTGTATTTTTGGAGGACTGGTTTTCACCACTTTCCCACCCTAGCTGGACCAAACCTTTGGAGAACAAGGAATACGCTGATAGAATTTCTGGGAAAATTGCTATGCCACTTGTTCTTTCCCAGATTTATTTCACAACCCAACAGTTTGAAAAGAGGAATTGAGTTTTATTCATTCAGTCTTGTCATTTTAAGGGGATCAGCTTTTTAAGGATATTCCTGTAATGGGCAAAAGGGCAGGAAATTGTTTTGCCCCTTTTATCTTTGTATCAGTGGGACAGGACTATGTGGAAATAGTCACCATTTGTGACATGTCAATAACTTAAAAATTGAGAGAAGGTTTTTATTCATACCTCACTCATCATGACCAGTCAGCATGATCCAGGCCAAAGGGTATCTGCCAAAAATAAACCCCAAACCAAACCAGAAACCTGCCCTCTGTCAGTTCAAAGCCATTCTCCCTTGTGCTTTCATTCCGTATCCTTGTCCAAATTCCCTCTCCAGCTCTCTTGGATCCCCTTTAGGTACTGGAAGGGGTTCTAAGGTCTTCTGGAGCTTTCTCTTCTCCAGGCTGCAACTCTTCTGCTCTTCCTGAAGTGCTGCAAACACAGATGATGTTGCAGAGCAGTTTGATGCCCGAAGTGTGCCTGGTGGGATGCTCATTTTGATGCACTGCCCAGTGCCAAGCCGCCCTTTCCCCCTCCGACCTACAGCCAGGTTTTCCTTGGGAACCCTCTTTGCTTTTCTGTCACAGGGAGGATTTTGGCAGCAACTCTTCTGGAGAGGGGACACGCAGTGTGGGAGGACCAGGCCCTGCCTATTGTATTTCTTGGAGCTGTTAATGACCGTGGCTACAGAAATCCTAAAATAAGAAAGCGAGCTGATTGTTATCCGTTATCTGAGATTGTCCCCCACCGAAGGTGGAAACCGGAGCGTGGTTACGTGCTGCACATCAGGTGGCCCGAACTGGAGTCACGAGGCCGAAATACCAGTAAACTTCTGGAAAGTCCAAAGCTGAACCTCCACTACCCTGTTCAAGGGTATTTTTAGCATCACCAGCTGCTGCTTGCTGGAGACAACACCCTCCGAGGGGCTGCCAGTGGGGGCATTGCCCAGCCCGCCCTGTGGCAGGAGGAGGTTAAGGGCAGCACGCCTGCTGTGTCCCCTGCCCGTGTCCCCACGCTGGACACCGTCCCCGGCGCCAGGTTGTCCAACCTGCACAGTCAGCACTGCCCTGTTAAATTTTTACAAAGGCTGGAGTTAGACCTGTCGCTGCAGAGGGAAGGCAAATAAAAGTGAAACCCAAAGGGGGCCTGGTTGTGCTCTCCCTGATGCGGCTGGGAAGGAGTGAGCCTCATAAACCTTTAGGCCATTAAAAAGAATTAGCTGATAAATGTCATCCCAGTGCAGCATTTAGTGTTGTCCAGGAAGTTGGCGATCCAGGCTGATGCACATCAGCCCTCAGGCACCTGCCTCAGTGACCTGTGGCATGGGACATTCTGTGGTCACGGACCCGTTCCTGGCATCCCAAGTCACTCAGGGTCAGCAACATTCAATTTGCCAACAACTTAAAGTCCAGCCTGTTTTGAAACCAGCATCTGTATCCCTGTCAAGTTACATAACCCTGATGTTTTCCCCTAATTTAATTTAATTACCCTAAATCTTGCTGGCTCTTGAAATGATTGGAGAATTTTAATACACCTTATTACAAAAATGAAGAAAAAAAAGAAGAAATAAATTTCAAATTACATGATTACAGCAAAAGGCTTGGATAGGTAAGCTTGAAATCTCATCCAAAAATCAACATGGAAGCTGTAATAAAGGATGTATAAATCTTATTTGATTTAAGATTTTCTAAAGACAAAATCTCATTATTTGAAGGAACTGATTTATAATTTGGGGACACTGGGAACCGGTAACACCTTGTGTGCAGTCACAGTTGTGCCTGTCTTTCCTCTGCCATCCCTGTCGTCAAAAAAGAGAATAACAGCACCATCTACTGACATTCCTCAGCACTTGCTTGGGAATGCCAAACTCCAGCTCCGTCAAAGCACCCCAGCAGGTCATGGCCCAGTATTGACAGAGAAACAAGTAACTTGGACTGCAAAAATCAAAAATCAGCAGTCTAAATTAGTATTGATGTGTGCTAATTATTAAAAATTTCAGGCCTGAGTAATACACCTTTCCCCTAAAACTGGTGGCATTGAAAAAAGGATTTCAATATACTAATATTTTCATGTGTTTCCCCCAAATCCTTTCATGTGTTTATTAGCGTAGCCTTGAAGGGCTGTCTGTAGAATTCCCAATTTCTACCGGGCAGGCACTTTCGCCGTCAACAACAGCTCATGAAAGAGGTGGCACATCACCCTCCTTTCCAACCCGGTAAAATCCGGGTCTGTGCTCGGGGCTGGCCAGCTCCCAGGAGTTTGTTTGAAAGTCAAGAATGTGCCATGGTTTAATTACGCTCCTAGGCCGGGGTCTAAATGAAAGCCCCGTTATAAAGAGCAGTCTCAGAGGAGAGCTCCACGCTCCGGTTTTTCTCCCCGAATTGATTACTGGTTAACTCGGGGTAGTTAACACGTTTGTAATGTCTGGTCCGGGCACTTCCCAGGTATTTGTTGCAGGATACAAACATTTGTGGTTTATAAAGTAAACAGGTCCGCCGACATTTTTTCGGCTTGGATTTATTTCTGGTCGCAAACTGTCTCAATGTCCTGGCTGAAAACGCTCTGCATCCAAGGGAAAAGTGAAAGAAAAATTAATATCTTTTTCCACGTCTAGACCAAGCCATTTTTATGGGCCACCCCACAGCTTTTGGCGTCGCCTTCAAAGCGTGAGGCCCCTGACGATGAACATGGGTGCTGGTGGGGCAGGTGTGTGGTGGCCACCGTGGGACAGCAGGAAAAGTGATGCTGAGCATGGGGTTGTGCCTTCCCAAAGTGAATCAAGGCTCTGCTTTGATGGGACAGTACTGGAGGGATCTGGGTGTGTGGCTGGGGAAGCAGGGAGAGGCTTTTGCAAAGGCATTACAAGCAAAAAAGAAAATGGAGGAAGAATGGGGCTCATCAAGAGATGAAACGGCACAAGTAAAAAGCATAGCACGTGGTCCCACATGTGGGGACCCTGTGTCCATCCTGTCCTGCACAATTACACAACAAAAAATGGAGTTTCACCAGAGCAGAGCTCCAGCATCGCTCCTGTGGCCGCCTCACGTGAGCTGCGAGGGCCAGGCCAGGTATTTGTATACAATGCACAAGTCCCTGGGCTTATCTGCTCCCAGGTCTCTCTATCTTGGTAAGTCATTGTCCACCAGCCTCAAGTATTTCAATGTGTTTGCCAGGGCCAGGCTGGACCCTCCCCAAATATTTGCTCCAGCACACAGGCTGGGTTCGCTGTCACCCTGGTCATCCCTCCGTGCCACGCAGTGCCAGGGCGATGTGAAGGAGCTGCACAGCCCAGTTCTGCCGTGGAGGGACTTCCCTGCCTCTGCACCAAATCAGGGAGAAAAGGGGTTTTTCAGGCACAGCCCTGCAGTGCTGTGGCTGAGCAAGGTTGTGCCATGTGGTGATAAAATTTAATGGTTCCACAGCAGCGACTGCTTGGGCAGGAGGGCATGGCAGGCCCTCAGGTGGGCTCCGAGCCTTCAAGGGGCACAGTACTCACAAAAAATCTCACCAGTAGCCTTCAAAGCCTGCTCTTTGCTCCCATTTATCTTATCTAGTGCTCCACTGAAGCATGGATTTACATAATACACACCTAATATATTAATGTTGCTATTCACCGAGAGGATCTCGACCCTGTTTTCTTTGAAAGTCTTGCCAGAAACGATCGAGCTCCTTACAACACAAGAGGGTTTTATAGCTCTGAGAAGGATTTTCTCCCCCATTTGTATTCTGAATCCCTTCACAGAGGCTGTTTGCTTCTGTGATAAGAGCCAGGCCCAAAAACTGAGGAGTGGTAGGATACCACGGTTTGGGTTAGTAGCACATTACAAAACTACAGCACTCAAATTACAGACTCAGCATGAACCAGTTGTTTCACATCCCCCTTCCAGCTGCAATTCTTTTCCCAAAAATTATCTTGCAACATAGCCTTTTAATAATCAAGCCTTGTCACTCTTGTCACACATATTTCCAGTTAAAAAATTTTTTCATTTTCTCTTTGAGGGCACAAACTTCCCTTCATGCTTTTTCTGTGCCAGTTTAATTTTGCTTGGGACACTGGATTTCCAAAGGCTGAAGAAAGATCTGTAGAGAAGAAAAAAAAATGCAGTTCAAGTTATGATATTGACCTTAATGCAGCTCGAATATCTTTACAAATGCACACAAAGTTGCCTCCTAGACTCCGGCATCAAACCACTAGAAGGAGTCTATTTTCCCTGTAAAGCCAAGCAGATTCCCTGGGGTATTTATCCAGCCTATGTTTTCCTTTATTTTGAATGGGACGAAGAAATACTTGATTTTACATGAATATTTGGGGATAAATTATTCCTCTACCCAAATGTGGACTAAGAAAAATGAGAAATACATTGCCCATTTTATTTTGAATAGTGAGAATTATCAAACCTTGGAACACATCTTTGAATATTTGGTTGATCTTTCTACCTTCATGTCTTGCTTTATGCTGCAGATGAGCTCAAGATATTGGGCTCAGATGAAGTTAGGTGAAGTTAGTTAGTCCAGAGACTCAGACTATGGCATTAATGGTCTCTTCTGATCTTCAAAATCTGCAAATTTGCTCTGAATCAGGGATTATGAAATAGCAGAGAGCAAATCCCTTTAAAATTGGCAGTAAATGTCAGGAGCTACACTTTAAACACACAGAGACACAGGTTCACTGACAGTCATTGCCCAACAGCCCTCAAATAACTCGTGTGCTCTGTCTCGGGCCCTTTATCTCCTTTATCAGTATTGCCAACATCAAACACCGAATGTCAAAATCCTCCTGTTTCCAAACCACGAGACTATTTTGAAACACTAGGATTCAAAAATGAAAGAAAAAGACACCTCCCCCCCTCGAAGTGATGTCTTTTGGGTTCTCATTTTACCCATCCTCGCCTGCCCACCTTTTCCCAGCCATGCTCCCACCTTTACACCATCCTGTCTTCAGCAAAGCCTCATGCCACCAGGGAAAGTGGGGCAAAATGCTCCCCAAGAGCTGCCTTTCACAGTGATAAACCCAACTGGAAAAACCCAAATCACACAGGTCTGACAGGCACTGCTTTCATTTGTGTTTGTTCTCATCTTCTGTTCAGGGACTGCCAGCCTGGGTGGCTCTGTTACTGGGTGTGCTTGTGTGGGCATGAGCATCTGACAAGCAGCCCAAAAAATACTGGGAGGTCATGATAATGACCTGATAATGGTTCTCAAAGAGAAAACATGAATCACAGGATGGTTTGGGTTGAAAGGGACCTTAAGGATCATCTCATTCCAAACCCCCTGCCGTGGGCAGGGACACCTTCCACTCTCCTAGGTTGCTCCAAGCCCTGTCCAGCCTGGCCTTGAACACTTCCAGGGATCCAGGGGCAGCCACAGCTTCTCTGGGCACCCTGTGCCAGGGCCTCCCCACCCTCACAGGGAAGAATTTCTTCCTGTTATCTTATTTTTCCCTGCCTTCTGTCAGTGTGAAGCCATCGCCCCTTGTCCAAAGTCCCTCTCCAGCTCTCTTGTAGGCCCTTTAGGCAATGGAAGAGGCTCCAAGGTCTGTGTGGAACTTTCTCTGGGCTGGACACCCGCAGCTCTCCCAGGGTTCTGCAGCCCTCAGCTGATCTTTGTGGCTGGACTCACTCCAGCAGCTCCCTACCCTTTCCTGGATGCTCCACATGGTTTTCCCTATTTCTTGACCCATTCTTGCCCCTGTTTTCCATACTCAGACAGCACCTGGGTGGCTGAGAAGCTGTTGTTCTCTGTGTCACACACCCCACCTGAAGGCATGAGAGAGAACAGACCGAAACAGAAAAAGAGCAAAGGAGCACAGAACTTAAACTCACATGAAAAATAATTGCATAAAAGGGGAATCTTGCTTCCTAAAATAGGCTGGCACCAGGCTGTAACATGAGACCCTTTAGCTGATGCCAGATGAGGAGAGTGAGCTCAACATGACCGCCTGCCCTTACAAGAACTCAGCCTGGACAACACAGAGCTCTCTCTGCTGCGGCTTAAGACCTTTGATTTCAAAAGAAAGCAATAAACAGCACCTTGCTTCAAAAGTTTCACGATCCATAGAAATTAAACTTGGCCAGTTCAAAAGGCTATTATTAATGTGCCTTCTTGTGCAGATATGATCTCAAGAAAAACACACATCTAGGACTAATAATAACAAATAATAGAGTTATTCATACAGCTGCTGCTTACACGATGGCAATTTCCCCATAATTGCAGGCAAAGGGAATGGGCAGACAAACAGCAGTCTGTAGTGCCTCTGCCTACTCAGGGCTTGGGCTGAAGCTATTTCTTGTAGGTACATATACTTTTTGGGAAGAAAAGTGTTTCTAACTCCAACAGAACCTTGATAAAATCCCTGCCTGGTGCCGTGTTCACACCAGGAAAACACAAGGAAAAGAAATACAAAAGGCGTGAGCACAAAGGTGTTTCAGAGGGAGAATGGTTTCTGGGCAGTGGTGAGATATTCAGGCCTGAGACCCCTTTGCTCAGCTGGAGACAGAGTGCAGAGGCTCAGGAGAGGTGGTTGTAAAGTCACCTCCAGGACCTCGGCACCCTCCTGGGCAGGGCCAGGGCACAGGAAATGGTGCTGGCAATCACACAGTGCTCATTAAGTTGTTACGCTCAAGGTCACCTGCAGCGTGCAAACAGGGCAGGGAGGGAGCCTCGTGTCACTCCCGTGGCTCCTGCACCTCCAGGCAGCCACCCACGGCCATGGAACCATTACCTGTCTACTCCTCACACCTTTGTGTGCATCTGAGCTCCTTCCTGGGTGCTGGCCCACAGTGCCACAGCCCTGAGCTGCCTCTCCTGAGGAACCTGTTCATGGCCATGGCTTAGCTGAGAGGCGAGAAAAGCAAATAATTTGCTACCCAAGCTGAAGGGCTGGAGGGGCTAATCCCACCTTCCTCCCAGGAGAGCACAGGAGAGGACAGGGAGAGATGCTGGGCACTCCCCCTCCTCATCCCACATCAGCAGGAAGACACCTGCAAGATAAAGAGGAGGAAAAATCACCCAGGCAAGATTCGTCTCTCGTGGTGCTTCTGCTCTCTCCCAAATCCCATCAATGGCCTAGGGACAATTTGGCTTATTTAGTGAACAAGGTGGGTGGTGCAAAGGTGATTCCCTCATTGAGGAATGTTTTCCAGCTCAGAGAGCTGCATTTCCAGTCACCCCAGGCTGCAGACCCTGGGGGACACCAGGGGACACCACATGGAAGGGACAGCAGCATGCTGTGTGTCCAAGCAGCCACGGGGCTGGCAGCATTCAGAGGAAAAAGAGGATGGGTGAATGCACCCCTGCAGCCTTGAATGCACCTTGACTTGTGGATGATGCCTTTGCTCTTCCCTCTGTCACATTATTTTCCTGTCCTGGTGGCCCAGCCCTCAGCTGAGGTGGTGGAACAGAGCCCGGAGAGAGCTGCACCACAATGAGATGGCAGCAGGAGATGGGAAAACTCCACCTCCTCGGCCCTTTGATTTTTTGTCCCCTCATCCAGATGGGATTCTCATTTTTTAATCCAGCTACAGTTATCATTTCAAAGCCCAGGACTGCATTTGGGAGCCCAAATTCCCACCTTGGATGCCATCTAGTGCTGAGAGCTGAGAGCAGAGGAGCTTCCCAGGTGCCTGAAGCTGCCAGGAGGAAAATCATCTCCGCTCCTCTTCCAGGGGCTGCTGGCTCATGCCAGACTTTATTTCCCAAGATTCCACTGAAAATCACCTGTGATTTGGATTGATAAAATTTCTTCTGACCACTTAGATATCTACCTTTTTTTTTTTTTTTTTTTTTGTGTCTAATATGGAAGAATTTCAGGAATAAGCAGCCACATTGGCAGCACAGGCTCAGGAGATGGGACACCTTCAGAAGGCAGCATTTTCTGGAGTCATCTAAAATCTATTTGGAAGATTTTGGTTTCCTGGAGATGACCCACCCAGCTGAAGGGCTGGGGTTTGTCCTATTGCCAGGTTGCAGGGGCTGAGGATTCTCAGTCAGATCCCGATATCCAGGCACCCTAAGGAAGAGGACAGTGTATTTTTCTCAGCTCCAGCACTAACATTTTTTCCACCTCCCAGTGTTGCTGGTCTGGAGGTTTACATGGGATATTAGGAAAAATTTCTTCACCAAAATGTTTATCAGGTGTTGGAATAGGCTGTCCAGGGAAGTGATGGAATCACCCTCCCTGGAGGGATGTAAAAGACCTGTGTAGATGTGTAGATGTGGCATGGGGAAGTGGTTTGGTGGTGACCTTGGTGGTCCTGGGCTAGTGGATGGACTCAATGACCTCAAAGGGCTTTTCCAACCTAAAAAATCCCATAATTTAATGATTTTTCATCATTCACTTTTATCATTCACATCATTCATTTTTCATCATTAATGATTTTTCATCATTCCACTCTATGGAATGGCCACTGCACTGGTGAGCACAGCACAAGCCACTCTACAAAGTCCTTCCATTAACCAGACTCAGTCCCCAAAAGCATCATGAGGCTCTCTGAGGCGAAACACCTCCTTCCTCCTCCACACCCCAGAGCCCAGGAGCACACACCTCACATGTTCTGGGTGCTCCACAGCTCCCAAGGACGAGTCCAGGTCTGTTCTCACCCAGCCCAGGTCTCACCTCTGCGCTGCAACGCAGACATATCCTCAGGGCACGTCTATCCACCCTGCTCAGGCTGCTCTGGAGCTGGCAGGGAGCAAGTCAGGTCTGGTTTGGGAGCCTCTGAATGGCGTTGGGGTGCAGAGCCAGCCCAATTTGCCTGGGCACTGTGCCGGCTGCAGCAGCTCCGCGGCTCGAGGCCAGGGCAGGAGGCTGCACAGAGCTGCTCCTCCACGGCCTCCTGCTCCTCCAGCACTCCCCAAGAGCAGTGACACACTCCCACCCACCCTCATCCTGCTTTCCTCCTCCTTTTCTGCTGGCATCTTGCCCTCCCAAAAGCTGGCACGTCCCTGCTCTTGCTGCAACGAGGCCATCGGGAGCGTTCCGGTGTGTTTGGGGTCACGCATGGCTCCTGCCTCCCACTTCACAGGCACAGGGACTGAGCCTGCCCTGGGAGAAGCTGAAATGATTCACTTGCAGGTTTGCCTGCTGCTCTGTTAACTCAGTTTTTTTCATCTGCAGTTTCAAGTGGTGCAATTTTGGGATCAAAGCCCTGCCCTGCTCTAATGGCTCCGTGTAAGCCCGGCCTTCACACGTACAGGAGGCTCTGCCTCCAGGAAAGATGTGAGACTCAGCCTCAGCCAACGTGAACCAGTCCAAGGCAAAACTGGACTAAATGTTACTCTCACTCACCCCTATGCAAAGTTAATTGGTTTTAATGTGGGAAGAACGTAGCTGCTCAACCGATCTTGGTCAGACCAGGCCCTGCAGTGTATTTAAGAAAGCCCACTGGATGGATAGTGCTGCCTGTGAAATAGCTGCAATTACCCCTGGCCTGAGGAGAGGAGGAGTAGCTGGAGAGTGGCCTGAATGGACAAACAGAGGGCAGAACACAAGGCAGGGGGCTGCTCCATCGCCCACCAGCAAGAGGAATGTTTGTGTTGGGCGTCTGGAGCAACATTCAGCTCCAATTTGTCTAAAGATGCTGTGCACACTCTTTCTTATGTCTTCAAGATATTACCACGTGTGCCCTTTCCTCCCCTGTTTCTGCAGGACAAGAAGATTTTAAATGAGGCCATGGTATCACAGGGCCATAAAATAATTTAGGTTGAACCTAAAGACCATCTACTTCCAAACCCCCTGCAATGAGCTGGGACACCTTCCACTATCCCAGGTTGCTCAAAGCCCTGTCCAACCTAACACTAAACACTTCCAGGGATGGGGCATCCACCCCCTCTCTGGGCAACCTGTTGCCAGTGTTTTACCACCCACATCATAAAAAGATTTCTTCCTTATATTGAATCTGAATCATTCCTCTTTTAATTTAAAACCACTACCCCTTGTCCTGTCACAACAGGCCCTGATAAAATGTCTTTTCTCTTTAATTTTTTAAGTCCCCATCTAAGGGAGAACAGACCTCCCAGGCAGCTGGAGATGCTGGTAGATGTTGCCCAACATCATTCAACATATCAGGAACAGCAGAACCTGTACCTGGGCAAACTCTGAAGATTAACCTCAGGTGAACCTGCACAGAAGGGTAGTGAGACTTCATTTTGGCTTAGACCTGCCATAGTAAAGCTTGGCTTAAATTGCTTAGGAATTGTTCTATGATAAAATGAAGCAAAATCTGTCAGAAACAGGTGCATTTAGGCACAGCAGCTCCAGGCAGGAAAACAACAGGGCATGGGCAGAGCCAATCTCACCAGTTACACTAGAATGTGAACGTGGTCTCTGCAGGGCACAGGAGAAGATCCTGAGGGTGTTCTAGCTGGATCTCCTCTCCAGAGTCAGCTCCCCCTTAGAGCAGGGTCCCAGGGCAGCCCCCTGAGCACTGCCTTCTCTCCTTTGGGTGCTGGCTGAGCCCATCTCTGTGACAGCTCAGGAACCTCTCTGACTCAGGAGCAAACCAGCCACCCCCAGGTTGAAATGAGCCTAATCTCGTTCCCACAGACCTATTCCATCATTCCTCATGTACAAAAAAAGTCTCACTCCTTTTGTTCTCTCACAGGAGCCAGCAAGCAGAAGCACCCTGCTGAAAGGGGTCTCTTCCCTGTTAGGAGCTGTATTTATTTGTTGTGCTCAGTGCATTTGATGTGTGTGTTGCTGATGAAATGCAGGCTGTGGTTTAACAAATCAGTGCGACAGCCCTGTTCACAGCCCCTCTGAGCAAAGGGCTGCTGGGTGCTGGGTGTTTCCTTATCTAATCTTTCACACTTCAGCATTTCTTCATGTAAAGCACTGATAATTAAAAATGCAGAAGGGTGTGATCATGAGGAGAGATTAAAGACCTCGAACAAAATAGTTGAAACAATAATAGCATTACATTACAAGGAACAATGTCTTCTATTAACTGGCTGCTCTGCAACAGTGCTGAGGGATCCCAGGCTGTGGCTCAAAATCCCTCTGCGTTAGGTGACAAGAGCTGCTATAAAAAGCAGATAAACTCCCTACAGGATGCAAAAGGCAGCCCAGCAGCTGTTTACATCTCCAATTTCCCTGACACAGATCCTTAATTTCTCCTTAGTTTCTTACTGAATTCCAAAGGTTGATAAAAAGCTGCCTGAATCAAGATTTGAGGTGCTCTATTCTTCCAGCTGCTCTGCATTTTATAAAAAAGAGATTTACATCAGATGATACATCAGTTTAAAATAACTGGGAAATATCAAGGAATCATAAGCACTCGTCCCACAGGTTCTTGAATATTGAAATGACTCTCACTAAGCAATGAGTCTCATTTTTGCCCTTGGAAATATCATACACAAATCCTCCTGTTTTGATAGGGGTTTTGTTTTGGAAAGTTGTCTTAATAGACACTCTCAGTGTTTATATCAAAGAAGGCAGACCTAAAACCTCTGCTTTGCAGCTGGAATAGGATGAGATATGAGATTAGTTCTTGTGGGATTTTTTCTCAGGGTTCTATGCTGGCTTTGGCTGAGGTAGGAGCTAGTATGGAGCTGTGTTTTGTATTGTGCTGAAAATGGTGTTTATAATACAGAGCCTCATCCTTCATAAAAACAGGAAAACCTTGGACTGCAAATGAAAGATAAGCAGCAAGGAATCCAGAGTTTCAGTGATGAGTTCGGCAAAAAGAACCCCACAGGCTTTCTTCATTAGGGTTCAAGAAGCACCAGGGCTGCCTTAAGAGTAAAAATTGCTCCTACTGCACATGGAGACCCAAGAGCATCCTGCATATGACCCTGCATAAAAGGTTGGTTACTATGGACTGAAGAGAGGGATGGAATTCAAAGCCTGCCTGGACATCACAGCTCTCCTGCAAGACAGAGGAAGTGAGTGGTTTCAGATGCAGTTCAGTGTAAAGGTCTGGCCATCCAGAGTCACCTCACTGTGCAGCTAAGCAGGAGAGGGAGCTGCTTTCCCCCTTGGTTCCTTCCTTTTTGCCATGGTACAGCAATATCAGTTCAATCACGGGCGGGGAATCCCTGCAGAAGAGCCCAAACCTGTTTTAAACTGCATAAGCAGCCATTAGCCAAAAATCCCATCTGCCATTCCTCACCCCTACAGCAGCAATCACTTCAGGAAGGAGAAAAAGTAGCAGACACCATTGATTTATCCTTTGGTTTTATGAAAACAATTCCTCAACACAATTACACTCCTGGTAAAGAAATGCTTCTTAATGTCCAGTCTAAACTTCCCCTGGTTGAACCATTCCCACATGTTCTATCACTGGATACCAGGGAGAAGAGCTCAGCACCTCCCTCTCCATGTCCCAGGAGTCTGCGACAAGCCCAGCATCCTCAGCTGTTCCTCCCAGGATATGCCTTCCAGCTTTGTCACCCTCCTCTGGATGCATTCAGGGATCTTCAGGAGGAGCAGGACAGCTCAAAAAAAAATAATAATGAAAGAAAAGAGTCATACTGGACAGTTTATAAATTGAGAATAAAGACTCACAGCAAATACGGTCAAGTGAATGTAGCGCATGAGCTGGAGGCCAGATGACTGAGATGTAACAAACAATGAGAAATTCTACAAATAAAAAAGCCCTCAACGTTAGGGTGCATTAATTTGTTCAGCTAATCCCTCTGATTCTACTTGCCCTAACAAATTCAATCCCTAAACCAGAATTTGAGATGCAGGGAGGGCAAGGAAAAGGCACATCAGAAGAGGTGAAAAGGATAAGAAGCAGCATTTTTTCCACTATAACCTCTCATATTTTACAGCTCTATGCAATCAGAGCCCATGATCACAGGTGGGATAACCTTCAGCAGCCGAGTTTGCAGGTTGTCCTACAAGACATGCTGTCAATCACTGTATCAGTCATTGCTCTCTTTATTTTTCTCATGCTTGTATTCCAAATCAAACTTTCTCAGCAAAGCTGCTGTTCAGTCTCAAGGAGGGTTAAATGGTTTTCCAGCTGATCCTTGGCCACAGTTTCTTTCCACTCCACTCAAACCAGGGCCAAAGCCGAGCCTGGCTCTGCTCCGTCTGCTTTCAGTATCACTCGATAAGTTCCTTTTGTCTGGAAAACCCTTCAGATTTATCTCCCACTCCTCCCTTGCAGAGATAAGAGCCAAATCCCAAGCACCTTCGCTGAACATGTGCAGCTCAGATGGTCGGGGAGCACAGCAGGGCTCCGTTTCCATGTGCAGGCTTACAAGACCCAAAGTCATCTGTTGTTCCCTACTTGTTATGCACCCCAGCCTGGTCCAGATATGTCACTGAGGGACCCAACGAGACCTCATTTCCTACTAATTAAGCTTTGTCACTGTAATTCCTGCACAGTGATACGTGCTGGTGTAGGGCTCTCAGAGGAAGCCCATGAGATTCCACCTACATCTGCGCCTTCCAGATTTTCCCTCCCGGCCCAGCAAACTTGGCAAAAACTTTTTGATTTCTGCTCAAGTGGGCTGCGAAAAATGAAGATTCACATCTGAGAGCAGGTCTCCAAAGACCTCTGCAGAGGATGCAAGCACGGCTCCCACGGCCACGCCAGCCCCAAGGCTCCCATCCCAGAGGGCATCCTCAGGCTGCAAGCATTCCATGGCCTTAGCAGAGCAGGAGGGATTAAACCAGGATGGCTGACTGACAGAAATGATAAAACCAGATTAGGAGATCTAATCTCGAGGCAGCAGGAGCAACTGATGGGAAGGCCAGCTGTGAAAATCGCTTTCATTTACACAAGGCACGAGAACGGGCCAAAAATGCTACTGTAGGATGATGTCTGCTATCACGTGAGC
Source organism: Vireo altiloquus (assembly GCA_013396875.1). NCBI lineage: Eukaryota > Metazoa > Chordata > Aves > Passeriformes > Vireonidae > Vireo > Vireo altiloquus. The sequence goes on along the minus strand of VZRF01013111.1, from coordinate 983,976 downwards.
TGGTTAGAAAATATTTGCAGGATTATTCCAATACAGCATTTCTCAAATCAATCAGTAAATTCCTGACACAACATACACTGAAGTCCATGGGAAAAGCCAACTGCATTCAGCAGGCATTGGGAAAAAAAGTGGAAAATTATCCTAATGCACAAACTTGTAACAGGACACAAGTAAAATGATATCCTTGCTTATAAAAGCAGCCATAGCGAGACTGTAAAATTAAATTGATGCACAAACACACAATACAGCATAAGCAAAATATGATATCCCTGACTATCTAGCACTACTGCTGCACACATCTACTTAGGGTGTCATGAGGCTGCTGCTTAAGAACACAAAATAGAGACAAAAGATTGTTATTTCTCATGGAAGAGGTTTTGGGTTCTTTGCTTCTAACATGGATGGTTAAATTTAGGTTTATTTTCCCAATACATTGCTGAGTTAGTAAAGAAAGCATTGGATAGAGGTTAACTCAGAAGCCTGGGAAACAGGGAAAAGACCCTTTAGTATGTGTGGTTTATGGTTTATCTTCTGATTGGTAAAATAAGAGTAACGTCCTTTTGGTGATGAGACTTTGGCCCTTTGGCCCTAACTCTTTATGATTTTTCCAGGGCAGTAGGACACACGGGTTGGATGGGAATTTCCCTTAGGAATGCTTCAAGCTGGTGTTTGCATGCACATTTTAGAGGGTTTTTGTGCGTGTCAGGTTGCTGTGAAGTGTTCCTGAACTTTAGCTGGTGGATCATCACTGCCCATAGAAGAAGTCTTGCCTCCCTCTGGAAGCACAGAAATTCCAGGCTCCACCGACGCCAGGGAAAGCTTGGGTGCCCAAAATTCCTGCAGAGCAGCTGAGGGACAACAACTTCTTGGACAATGGCGACTTGTGCTAAAGCCTTTAGCAATTATTTCTCATCAGAGCCCCTGGATAATTAAGGCTGCTCTCCAAATGAGCACGGCAGCTCTCACACGTTCCCTGCCGAGGCCGTGCCAAGCTCGGTGACCCACATAGACAGCCGTGGATGAGCCTGCAGCTCACAGCCACACTGAAACACCAGCCATGGAATCAAAATCTGCCGTGTGGCAGCCTTTGCACAACCATTACACACAGGAACCTTCTCACCCTCAAAGGTGATCCTACCAGGATTGATGTGCAATGAGGGGAATGCACGCTTTTCCTCGCAGTCAACAAAAATTGGAATTTCTGAGTGTACGTCCTGCTGCAAAGGCACTGGTGGCCCTTTTGGATGATTTTCCATCTCTAGGAGGCTCTGCAATTTATCTCTGATCTGGTTGGGATTCAGGCTGATGGAATGGAAGGGGGAAATCTCTACTGCTCTTGCGAATAAACTTGCAAATAAATCGAGCCATCCTGTTGCCATGCCATCCTAATTCATAAGGCAAGATTTGCTCTCAGTTCCACAGCTCTCCTTGCTGTGCACAAGTCTAGGAATATATGAGAGACCATTCAATGAATGTCTGCGACTTACACCCACTCCATCTTCATGCCAATGCAACCTACACACAGCTAGATTCCACTCCCCGGACACATTTCCTTGATTCATGTTGAAAATCTGAGTAAGTGAGATTTTACATTTGTCCAGACTTTTTTCCTTTCCTTCCTGGCTGTCACATGGCTGGAATACAGATGCACAAAATGTTTGAGAAGGCCCTGATGAGCCCATGGACACAGTGATCTCTCTGTCACTGACCGTGGATAGCCAAAGTTATTTAGGCTGCTCTCTCAAAAGTATATTCAGGGGGTGAGGGGGAGGGGGAAAAACTTCTGCTGTCAGAAATGGATTTTTAATCAACCATCTTGCTAATGCTACTGCGGTTTCCCACATCTCCTACCAAAACTCATTCCCGTGATGGAACCTAAAATGCTTTTCTTAAAACCTGTAAGATATTCCTATGCATGGAATCGTCTCAATCTTTTTTCCCCAGTAGTTGATTTATTAAAAATACTTAATCTCAACTGGACCAGTTCCTCAAGAACTCACCCCAATGGTTTCTGAAGGAAGGGGAAGCCTCCATAAAATATCAGAGACAGAATTTCACAGCCATAAGAGCGAGGGAAGCATCAAATCTAGGGGCATAATCACATCGAGTTCCTGATGATCCCTATAATGTGGGAGATTATTTAAAGTCATACATCTTCCAGAATTTTTTTTTCAATTTAGTAATATTTGAAAGAAGCCACTCAAGCCTCTCCAACCAAGATTTCTGATGCAAGAACTCCCCACCGCAGACCAAAAATAGCAGAATTATGAGCGCTAAAAGTGTCTAGCAAGGCTTTTAATTTTAATTCATATTTGAGAAAGGTTTCTAGCAGCTGGAGAAAGTAAGTGCTGTATTCATAAAACCCTTGGCTATTTGCCACACAAATGGTGCTTTTATTGAGCAGGGTGCAGTGGGGTGGGGGGGGAAGGGGGAATGTGCCTATTCCACATCAGGAATGTGTTTCTCCGATTCATAAATCCTCCTCCTCTCCCCCAGCTGACTAAAGGAAACCTTTCTCAGTTTGCCACTGTGATGAGAGAGGGCGAGAGCGATTCCCTGAGAGTGCCAGGGCCGGGGAGAGAGAGGCATTTCAGGTGAAACAGCATGGTCATTAAAAACACGCACACAAACAGGACTATGTGCTACAGCCCAGCCCAGGGACAACAGCGGGGACAAATCTGTCAAAGGTACAGCCAACCCATCAAACTCACAGCCTGCCACCAAGTGTAATGCCCTGCCATAAATACAGACATTTTTCAGAGCAGGTCTGAGAGTTTCCAGCCTAAAATGCCCTCTCAGACACAGGCGGGGAGAAGGAATGAGTTACGAGGATGGGAAACTGAAACGCAGACAGATTGAGGGCTAAATAAAAATAATATAATACCTAGGTTTACTTAAAAAATGGTGATTGAAGGTGATATGTTGACACAACTGGAAGTGGGAAGTAGAACTCCTGATTTCCCCCAGGTAAAGCTTTGTCCTGAATTGCAGGTACCACAAGGCACCGAAGATGCTCCTAGGATGCAGAGGAATATCAGCTCCAAGGGTTGTTCTGGGCTTAGTGACTTCACAGCTCAGCCCTGTTAAAAGTGGAGCAGTTTGGCTTAATAAGAGAGGTCTAACTTTTGGCAGATTCCCAGGTGGGGAGCTTGAAAGCAAAAATAAAATAAAAGCCACTTAAACATTAGGGCTTGGCAGCAGCCAAGTGGAAGGTTTGGATGGGGATTTTTCAGCTTTCACTCAGCTCCATCTCTCCTGCTTTGGGCACTCCAACCCTTAACTGCACGCAACCCTTGACAGCTTGCCCAGCATCCCACAGGGGCTGAACCCAAATCCTGAGGTCCTGGCTGAGACATGAACCAGGCACTGGACGTGCAAGGGCTGAGCTTGCAGCATCCCTCCACCCCAGGCAGGAACATCTGCACTCCACAGCCCCATCCAAATAACAGATTCTGACACTTCAGTAAGCCTCACGTCAAGTAGTTCTTCGTTTCATGCCATCTGTATGTGGTTTAATTTTAGCCCTATTCTTGTCCTGGCCATTGTGGATGTGGAGAATGTGCTGTTCCTCCCTGCTTGCTGCAGTGCTCTGATACAGAAAACGCTTCGGATGGGGCAAGGAAAGAGCGGACTGAAGCTGCAAGGTCACGGATCTTTAAACAGCATTTCATATCAAGGGCAAAAAAAGGCTGGATCTACAGCACAGGCAGCAGACCAAAGCCTAAACTCTTCCTTGTCTGTCCCTGGAATAGATGCTCATGGGTGCAAAGCGAAGGGTGAGGATAAACTTCAAACTCCTCCTCAGCAGCAAGTGCTTTCCCAGTGGAGCTGGGATTATCTCGCAGATTATGCCCTAAAAGAAAACATGTTTGGCAAGCCACTGAAAGAAGTGCTACAAGCAGCTCACAGAGTCACTGATTTTGCCTTCACTCTGCTACAAGCTGTCTTCCAGGATTTGCTGATGAGGCTACGAAGTTTCGGTAGAAACTGTCCTATGCACAACTTGTAGAGAAAAGGAGGGTAAAACTGCATGAAAATAAAAAAATACACCCTGACCTTTCCTTGTGGACGAAGCCTAAAGATTGATTCCATGACTGCACAAAAAGGAGCAGTGCATAGAGAATCATAGAATTGTTATGGCTGGAAAAGACCTCTCTGATCACAGAGTCCAACCACAACTATCAGCTTTAAAAATAACCCCCAAACCAAACCATCACGCTAATCACAGAGCATATAAAAAGATAACAGGAATTCATTACTGTCAAATTCGAATGAGTTGAAGAATCCAATTACTCATTTGTGCCCTTAATAAAATCTTAGCCAGAAGCCTCATTCTCATGTAGGAGTAATCCTGTCAGAAATAATGTCCTTCTCTAGGTGCTGGGTAGTGTTGTGCACCCAGTGCTTGCACAGGCAGGCAGCCTCTCCTCGTGAAATGGATGTTTATCGTGTGCATGCTTAAAATGTTCTATTTTCAATGCAAGAAACACCACACTCCTTCCCCACTCTCATTGGGAGTTTTCAGCTCACATCCCTACATATTGCCACACAGATTTTCACCCAATACCAACAAGAGGCCATAATATCCTCTGGACCCACACCCATTACATTTTTGGAATAATAGTGCTTGTTATTCCATTATATTACACTCACAAGATTGTATTTTAATAACTAATAATTTTAATAACCCCCAGAAAAGTTAATTTCCAACACGGTAGCGCAAATGGTTCAATGTCTGCTCTTGGCCGCTACATGGAGTTTGATAAATGACATCACTTACATAATATAAATGGGAATTACTTGGTTACAAATCTAATGTGCATAAGCTCCCTCTGATGCATGCAGTTTCTCCAGCATTCAAAAAAAACCCATTTCACATGTCATGGTTTACCCGCTGCTGCATTATCTCATTAACTATCTCCTCCCAAAACAGACTGGGAATGCAAATCCTGCTGAAAATCCACAGATTTAGGGCACTTACAAGGGTCGGATATCATGCCCCAGAAGTTGAGCTTTTGCGTTAACAGATGCACAGCATCCCTGGCATTTTTTTGGTCACATTGAACTGGAAAAATACAGCACCCAAATGTGGTGAAAGGGGCAGGGTGCTGAGAGAGAGAGGCTGGACACAACCTGAGATGTTCAGCTGCAAACCCTTCTGTAGGTTCACGGTGGTGACTGAAGCCACTGTGGCAACAGGCAGCACGCAGCTTTTCCTTGGTGCCCTCCCAGCCCTTCAGCATCCTGCTGCTTAGCCCTGCATTTCCAAAAACAAAAAAAATCCCCTTGAGCATCCACTGAAGGCAGCTTGGTGCCTGAGAGGAGCACCACCAAGATGTGAGCATGTGGCAAAGCCTCTGTGGGAGCTGCAAGGGACCTGAGTTTCTGCCCAGGACTCCTGAATCCCACAAAGGGGTGCAAAAACATTCCACGTTTTAGCACTCAGACCAAATTTCTCCTGTAAATCCAGCCCTGGCAGCACACCAGGGAGAGTGAAGGTATTCCATGGCAGCTTTCCCCGTGCCATCTCACAGTCCCTGCCCGTGAGGAGGGTGGATGTGCAGCCCGCTCGGATGGGGGGTCCTGGCTGGCACTGGGGTGTAACAAGAGGCACTGGCAGCAAAGCAGGAGAGAACAAGCCCCGGCAGGATGTATTTAATAAGCCCAAACCCAGAAAAACCAACTGCTAACTTGCACTGTCTGAGAAAACAAGGGACAACTGGCCACAAAGGAACCAGAGGCATGTGAGAGTGCCTTCCCCTAAAGAGAGACATATATCCTGCTGCTCAGACAAGGGATTTCTCAATGAGCAGCGAAAAAGAAAATAGAAAAAAAAAAAATTCTTGGAGATTGCGAACACCCAGCCTCCAGCTGGACTGAACAACACACAGTCTACATTTGATTTGTGTTTTAAATAAGCTGCAATGCTGCTACACAAAACAGATCATTCAGAGACGAATGTGAGCGGGGAGAAGAGATTTCTACTCTGCTTCGCAGTCAAATAACCATTTTGTGTGATCTGCACCAAAAATAAAAACGCCACTTTGCCAGACACTGGAGTCTCCATCTCCTAGCAACACGCCCCACCCAGCCTCTTCCTTGAGACCCTTCAGCTCCTGCCTGCCGGCACAGCTCCCTTCCCCCGTGTCTGCGAGTGAGGTACCCATGATACAGACACACACACATATATGCACATTCTTAAAAGCCAGAGGGAAATTAAGTAAACATTCTCAAGCCTGAGCCCTGGCACCGCTTTCCGGGAGCATCCCAGGCTCTGCTCTCAGCTCTCACCTAGAGTGGGGAAAGTGGAAGGTGCTCACCCACCCAGGGACACCCCTGATGCCAAGAAAAGGGCTTTCTGTGAGTCTCCTGTAAACCTTAGGCCCCCCCAAATATATCCTGTAAGTTAAAAACCTGATTAGTATTAATTTGATGTTTCTAGTAGACAGCTCCTGTGCATCAACAGGCAGTGGAAACACTCCTGACATCGTCTTGCTCTGAGATTTAGTGACCAGCTTTCAGGAAACGAGCAGGACAGCAAAAGGGTGCATCTCCCTACAGCAGCTCTTGTTAAACATATTAGTTTAACCATTAAACAAACACCACTCGAGTTCACACCTCTTTGTGTGGTGTTTCATTCAGGCAGAGCCGGGGCTTGCCAGGACTGGAAGGGGAGATCAAACAAACCCCAAAGACAGAGCAGAGCTGCCCAGAGCTTGCAGGGTAAAGGCTTGCATGGGCTGACAACCTTGCAGCTGCTGCCTGAAGAAGGCAGAGCTTTCTCAGGCGTTCCAGGAGATTGTAGCTTTGCTATCTTATCCAAAGTTTACAGTTTGTAAATGCTGTTTCTCTTATGCCTTCGCATACATCAGTTGTTCTGGCTGAACAGAGATGGTTTCATTATCCTACAAACGGTTTTGTGTTACAGCAACCTTCCTGTTCTACCCCCAGCTTGTTATTTTTGTTAGTTATGTTATTGGACTTCTCAAATTAAGTTGCCATTTTATTATTTATGACAGCACAGTTGCATAGGCTGGTCATTATTTTATCAGGGACCTTGTGTTTACACACACTGTCCCAGCTTCCAAAGCAGCTCTTTATTACCTTGGAGCACAGATTGCATTTGTGACTGCCTTCTGCTACTTCTTGCAGCTGAATGAGGAACAAAGAGCTACAAATTAACTCTATTAAAACGTGGCCGGACCCCTTTTCAGATATGCTAGATGCCAATTTTGGTGCTCAACCGTGCTACTTGTTTGGGATGAGCATTCATTCTTTTTTTTTTTTTTTGTTATGTGAAAAATTCATGTGGTCCAGACAAAGTTTATGTTCTACTTAGGACATGAGGGAGAACATCCTGCTTTCACTATGAAATCTTTGGAATTCTGGCTGGAACTGTCCATCGAGTGCACCATGTCTCCCAGCCCAAGGCACAGCTGGGCCTCAGAGGGTGCATTTGGGGAACTGCCTCTCACGCCCAGCATCCCTCCTGTGGGGATGTGCTCTTTGTGCCAAAAGCACAAAGATCCTGGCTGACCCTGACCCCTGGCTGGTCAACAGTGTCACCAAAAGGAGGGATCAGCTCAAGGAAGCAGCACCAAAAGCAGGGCACACCCCTAGGACAGTGCCACCCTCTGATGGGTGCATCCCCGGGCAGGTGTGACATCCCTCACAGGCAGAGAAGGGTGCACCTCAAGGACAGCGTGACCCTCGGGTGGGTGTCACTCCAGGGAGGGTGCCACCAGCACCCCTCTGACATGTGCTACACCAAGCTGGGCACACCACAAGGAGGGTGCCCCAAAAGGAGGACGTGCTCTAAGGACCATGTCCCCACATCAGCCAGGTGTACCCCGAAGGAGGGTGAAGCCTAAAGGCAGTACCACCCCAAGAAGGATGTCACTGCAGGCTGTGAGGGTGTACCCCGAGGACAGTGCCACCAGAGGAGGGTGTCACAACCAGGCAGGTGCATGGCAATAGAGGGTGTACCCGGAGGACAGTGCCACTGGAGGACGATGTCCCTTGTGGCAGATGCTGCTCCGAGGGGATGTCACTCCAGGCAGGTGCGTGGCAATAGAGAATATAGCCCCGAACAGTGTCACTCGGCGAAGGTGTCACTCCCGGCAGGTGCGTGGCAATAGACAATATACAATACACCCCCGAACGGTGTCACCGGAGGAGGGTGTCACCCCCAGTGTCACTCGGGGTGGGTGTCACTCCCGGCGGGTGCGTGGCAATAGACAATATACCCCCGAACAGTGTCACTCGGGGTGGGTGTCACTCCCGGCAGGTGCGTGGCAATAGACAATATACAATACACCCCCGAACGGTGTCACCGGAGGAGGGTGTGTCCCCGGCAGGTGCCGCCCCAGGGGTGTGCCCCGCAGGTGTCCCCGCGCTGTGCCCACCCCGCCCGTCCCCACCTGGCGGGCTCCGTGCGCTCCCCGCCCCTCGTTGGCTCCGTGCGCTCCCC
>VZRF01013111.1:901128-975392 GCA_013396875.1 Vireo altiloquus | reverse complement strand
GGAGGGTGTCACCCCCAGTGTCACTCGGGGTGGGTGTCACTCCCGGCAGGTGCGTGGCAATAGACAATATACCCCCGAACAGTGTCACTCGGGGTGGGTGTCACTCCCGGCAGGTGCGTGGCAATAGACAATATACAATACACCCCCGAACGGTGTCACCGGAGGAGGGTGTGTCCCCGGCAGGTGCCGCCCCAGGGGTGTGCCCCGCAGGTGTCCCCGCGCTGTGCCCACCCCGCCCGTCCCCACCTGGCGGGCTCCGTGCGCTCCCCGCCCCTCGTTGGCTCCGTGCGCTCCCCGCCCCGCCGGCCGGGCCCGCTCCGTGCGCTCCCTCCGCTCCCTGCGCTCCCCGCCCCGCCGGCCCGGCCCTGTGCATTGTGGTCCGGCGGCGGGGGGCGAACATGGCCGAGAAGCAGAAGCACGATGGGCGGGTGAAGATCGGTCACTACGTGCTGGGGGACACGCTGGGGGTCGGCACCTTCGGCAAAGTCAAGAGCTGAGTACCGCGGCTCGGGCGGGGCCGGGCCGGGCCGGGCGCNGCGCAGGGGCGGGGAGGCGGCGGCTGCCCGCGGCGGGGATGCGGCGGGCGGGAGATGCGGCGTTTGCCCCGCGGTGGTCCGGGCTGTCGCAGCCCCCGCAGCCCGTGCTGCGAGCGGGACCCGCCGAAACTTTGCTCCCGCGCTCGGAAGGAGGTGATGGGGAGGCTGTCCCGGGGCTGCGCTCCTCGCTTCTTCCCTTCCCGAGGGGCGGCAGGTGCCCCGGGGGGCTTTCGTGCTGCAGCCCCGCCGAGCATCGCTCCGCCGAGCCCAGCGCTACCCGCAGCGGCTCTCGCGGGGATGGAGGGGCCGGGGCGGGCAGGGATGAGCGAGCTGCCGGTTCACCTGGGGAAGGGAGGGTTCCAGAGCCACCGCAGAGCACCTTCCAGTGCCTGAAGGGGCTGCAAGAGAGCTGGAGAGGGACTTTTGGCAGGGCGTGGAGCGGTGGGGGCAAGGGGAAATGGCTTCACGCTGACACAGGGCAGGGTTGGATGGAATAACTGGGGAGAAATTCCCTGTCAGGGTGGGGAGGCCGTGGCACAGGTTGCTCAGGGAAGCTGTGGCTGCCCCTGGATCCCTGGACGTGTCCAAGGCCAGGTTGGATGGAGCTTGGAGGAATCTGGGTTCGTGGAAAGTGTCCCTGTCCATGGCAGGGGGTGGAATGAGGTTTAAGGTCTCTTCCTACCCAAACTGTTCCGCACTGTGGGATGGGGAGGATTGTGTCAGGCTGGGGCTCCACGCAGGGATTCCTTGGCCAGTCGTGCCGGAGCAGCCAGCTCACATCCTGAAGGCACCAGCTTTGCTTTACCTGGCTGTGAGGTTTGCAAATGTTTGTCTTTCTTGTTCCTGTGAATTCTGCCATTACGTCCAAATTTCATTTTTTAAACAAGATACTACAAACCAAAAAAACCCCACCAACAAAATCCAGTGTCTAAGCTGTGTTTCCCAGTAGGAAATGGGTTTAGCTTGAGCTGGGGGAGCAGCTGCCCCACTCAGTGACCTCCCCCCTACCCCACTGGGATGTGGCCAGGCAAAGGGGTGCTGGGCCTGCCCTCAGCACCTGGAGTTCTAAAATAAACCCAAATCGACAGCAGATGAAAGAAACCCCCGCAACCACTGCAGCTGAGTCCACCTGTGACCATTAATCACTAATAGTATTTATATTCTATTCTATTCCCCTAAAAATATATTGCTGTGTTTAATCCCAAACCAGAAATTTGCTGTCTAAAGAATTATCAGAATAAATACTTGTAACAGTAAGGACCATTTAAATCACTCATGTGTAGTAGCAGACCTCAAAAACTGCTCCAAAGGCAGGTTTTTTTCCTTGCAGACCAATTTAAACCTGCCAACAATAGCCTTTTTTTTCCTTAACTAGCACAAATACCCCCTACCCCACCTATGACCTTACTTTGGTAAAAATGGACATTTTCCAAAGAAATATTTCAAATAACATAAAAGAGATTTCCTAGCTCAAAATCCTTTGTAGGTGAGTAGTACCCTTTATATGTTTTTTTTTTTCTTAATATTTTGCCTACAACTGACAGGTGAAGTTTGTTCTTGAGACTGGGAACTGAAATAAAGAAATTGAGTCTCCCATTTATACAGAATTACAGCATTTTAATTGAATGAGCTGTAGAAAAACATGTATTCACATGAGAGAAGTAGAGGTTTTTGTTAGTTGATTCAAGCATTGTGTGTTGGGTATAATAATTGCTTTTTCAGGGAGAACTCAGGTGCTGTCAGTGACATTTCTTGTTGCTGATGTGTTTTGTTCAAACTCTGCCTTGCACAGGGTTTTGGGTTTGGCACTTTTTCCTGCCTTTCTCCTCAAAGTTAAGATATCATAATTTACAGTCATTCAGGATCATTGTCATTAAGGAAATAAGAAAATGTCAATGAAAGAGAGTGACATGGGGTACGAACTAGAGCTTGAACTTGTGTCTGGAGCTGAGTAGTCATTTTGAGCCATTGGAAGCCAGAGATTTGACAGAAAAAAGACTCAGATGGGGACAGGCTCAGCACTGCCTGGGTCATCAGGGAGCTGATCTTCCTAAAAAGTGACTGAACGCTGCAAGAAACTATTTTGTTCTAAGCCCATTCAGTTTCCTAATCTCATTTACAGAAAGTGCACACAGGGCACAGAAGGGAGCAAATAGGTTGGCAGATGAGGGCAGGATTTTGGTGGTAATACTGAAATCCCATCTGGAAATGGGGATGAGGACACAGCATCTGTTGGAAGAGAGGAAGGTGGCAGGAGCTGATGTGGTGGATGGATAGGAGGTGTCATGTCAAGGCTTGGAGTTACCACACAGCTGTATTTTACCAAATACACTTATTTTCCCTGTCCTCCCGGCCAGAGATAAGAATAATTTGCAGAAATAGAACCGTGGAGAAGATCATGGATTTGGAGTTTAGCAAAGCCTCAGACGAAGGAAGGAGGTGGCATGTCCTTCCCTGGGGGTTGGTAAGAACAGATTAGACAAATTGTGTTTGTAGGGGGCACATCCCACCCCGTGGGTCCCCAAAAGCTCTCTCATGACCACAGCCCTCACACAGCGAGGTGGGTGCAGCCTGGAGAGCTTCAGTCAAAATCCAGCAGAGCAACCCAAATATTTTTTCCGTATGATGCCACCCACGGCATCCCTGGGGGCCTTGGTGCCTCATTTCCCACCCAAGTGACTGATTAGTGGTCTGAGGGACTGGCAGTGCTCGGGCTGTGTTTGTGCTGCTTGTGGTGGCACCTCCATGGGCTGCAGTCGGGATCAGATCCCATTTTCCCAGGCACCGGGGCATTGCTGCTAGAAGACAAACTTTGTGTCAGAGGGAAGATAAACTAAAGGAGACTGAGCAGATGGAGGAGAGGGAAAGGCTGGTACAACACACGAGCGAGTGCCACTGGGGCAGAATTAATACAGCACTGCTAAATACACACTTTGGATGGATTTCATTTTTAACTTTGGGCTGAGATAAGGGCCAGCAGAGCTGATAGGAAAGGAGTTTCCTCACCCCTCCACAAGCTTCTGCATTGCCCTGAAGCATTTGCAAAAGTGTTAACTGCTTGTGCTGCCTGAGCTGGTAGGATAAAGAAGGTGATGTAAAAAAACAAGCTGTCAGGGGGGTTCAGTTATTATCTATGCTCATGGTGCTATAATCACTTTTCCTCCTCATTTTTTTCTTTTATAAAAATAAGTAAATGAGAAGAGTCTTCCTTCCACTTTTTTTGATCTGGGGAGGCAGTGAGAGGGAAGGAGGAGGTGTCCTCACCACCAGCCAAGGCCACCACTGCCCACCCTTGGGGTGAGGATCCTCTTGCATACCTGTGGGAGACACGGGACCTGCCCCTCACTTCTGGGATGATCCTGGGCATCAGAGACGGTGACTCTGTGAGCAGAGGAAGAGTTGTCCTTACTGCCCATTTCAAAATCCCTGCAGCTACAGAGAGCCCTCAAAGGCTTAGAAGTCTCCCACCCCATAGGAAATTTTGTTCCCTCTTTGTCTCTCACCGAGTTCAAGGAGGCTTAACAAGTCACTGGGGACAGAAACAATAATATCTCTGTATCTAATGTTTACTGTAAGCAAAAGATGGATTACAAAATAGGCTGTTTATTTTTAATTATTAATGTGTTTGTGCTAGCAAACCTTCGCAGAGTCACACATTGTTTGTCACGGATGGGAAAGGGGATGAACTATTTGGCAATAGTATTAAAAACAATAATTATTCATTCTGGGCATGGCTATTTTTTTTACCCCAAGTGTATAATAAAAATTTTTCAAAGCATGTGCTGAAGCAAAGCCAGAAAGTGTTGTCCTGAAACAAAGGGTGGCAGAAATCAGGGTTTTCCTCCTAGTTCAGTGAAGAAACTTTGCTTTACCTCCCTGCAGCACTGCTCTGCTGTCCTCTCCCCAAGGATTCACCAGGGAAAATGCCTCCCTGGATGATTTACAGCACTCTCCTTGCACTGCACAAGAGGAATTATCTGCCTCCTCCAGCCCTCAGCTAATCCCTAAATTGCATCTCTGCTGCAAATCTGAGTTTATTTTCATTCCAGCATCCAGTAGTTTTAAGTATTACGAGGAATAAAATGGACATGCAAAGCGGTGCTTTAATTTTCAAGGGCAGTAAAGTGTTTTATTTTTAGGATGCTCTTATTGAGGAAAGAATCTCTGGCAGGTCTTATCTGGTGGCTAATAATAGTGACCTGGCGTGCCCCGAGTGCTGCTGCCCTGCCCTTCTCACGCCTCCTGCTTACCCTGGGTGCTTCTGATCAGCTCATTAGGGCTGCCCAAATTACGGGCTCTAATAATGTAATAACAAGGTTTGCTGGCAATAATTAACTCCTTGCACCGCGTGTTATTACTGGAAGGGCGACGTTGCTAATTAGAGAGCACAAATATTTAATGTAAGCAGGTTTCTCTGGGCAGGCTTTGGGAAGCCATCCGTGTGTCACTCTGTTGAGTGTCGTGTTAGAGAACACCGTGAAGGGGCAGCTCATGGTCTGAGGAACCTTTTTGGGTATAAACACCCAGTTTTCAAGCAGTTTCTGCTCTCAGCTTCAACACAAATCTTGCTTCGCGGGAGCTTTGTGTTTTTTTGTGTGGTCTGTTTATTGATAACAAATGGATCCCACGCTGAATTCGTTTCACATCATTAAGTACAATTCCCCCAGTGACAGTGGGGCTGCTCCCAGTTTTGTGGTTATGGCTTTTCCCTGAACACAGGAGACAAACATCAGCATCTCAATGCACCAAGTGCATTTTAGAAAACCCTCATATTGAAGTTTGCATCTTTCCTAAAAGTAGAATTTGCTCCTGCAGTCCAGCAGTGTTCCTGCAGCTTGTCATCAAAGCAAGAAGCACACTGGAGGAAGTATAAATAGAAATTCATTTTAGTAATGCAAATCCTGCAGGCCTATTTTGGGCAGGGAAAATCCCTATACCATTTTATAAAAAAAGAAGTGTGATGGTCTGGTTTTAAGGCTGCGTTTATGAGGGATTTTGCCAACCAGTGTGTTATGGTGGAGATTCTCCTCTGCCATTTAAATGTATCTGTTTCTGATTAATCTAGCTTTTACGTGCTATAAATCCTTGCAAATTAGCTTGGGGTATGATCTCCTCCAGCAACTCACTTTGTTTTAGTTAGTGGAGTGGTTTTGGCAGATAAGTCCCCTCTCTTCTTTTTCTACTACTCCACTGGGAAAACAGTGAAGAGACAAAAATTGCAAAATATTTCACACCCTCATCTTTTGCTTTTTTCCGTTCAGAAGTGGCTTTTTGCTTATAGTGTCCTACACTGCTTGTGTGGATCCTGCTGCACTGTTTAGTGACTTTGCAATGCTCTCTCTCTCTCTAATAGTTGGTGAACACCAGCTGACAGGGCACAAAGTAGCAGTAAAAATACTGAACAGGCAGAAAATCCGCAGCCTGGATGTGGTGGGGAAGATCAAACGAGAAATTCAAAACCTGAAGCTCTTCCGGCACCCTCACATTATCAAACTGTGAGTACCCTCCCTGCCACGCATTCAGCTGCTCCTCTGGGCACAAAGACCTCTCATACACACTTCACTGGGTTTCAGGAGATGGATTGGAGCAGTGAAAAATGTCTTTGGTCAAGTTTTAGCGAATTGGATTGTCCACTGGCACAGGTTTTCCAGAGAAGCTGTGGCTTCCCCATCCCTGGAAGTGTCCAAGGCCAGGATGGACAGGGCTTGGAGCAGCCTGGGATAGTGGAAGGTGTCCCTGCCCATGGCAGGGGTTGGAGCTGCATGGGCTTTAATGTCCCTTCCAACCCAAACCATTCTGTGATTCCATGAATTGCAGCATGGTCAGGCTCTGAGAGCAAAACCTTGGCCTCCAGTCGATAGGATTTATGTTTTAATGGACTGATTATCCACAGCTTAAAAGAACATTTTTTTTTTTCCGAAATTTATTATTCAGACATAAGTTTTCAAAGTCGCCACTTTGATGAACCTGAGTTTGGGTCATAAATCAGCACCTGCACTGCAGCCTCTGGGATTCCTGCTCAATCCCCAGTTTGTGCAGCCAGCCCACATTAATGAGGCACTCGATAATATCTTTGGCATTCCTATAAAAGAAAGCTGTTGAATGGTAACTGCCAGGGTAAGTTGACATTTAGGTCAGCCTTAAAGCTGGCATGAGATATAGCAAATACCTGGGACTTAGAGGCAAGGGAAAACAAATTCTCCCTACAGTTAAATAACTAACCATGCAGCAACTGTTGACTTTAGAGTAACTTCACAGTTCCATGGGTTTATTGGAGAACAGATTGGTATTATTTCATGAAAGAAAGCACCAGCAAGGCTCCTCAGCTGTGTGCCCAGCATCCTGCGAGTCTAATCCTGTTCACACGTTTGTCAAAGATGTAAAAATTAAATCCAGTTTGACAATATCTGTGTCCTATGGTACATGTTACGTTCATTAAATACAGTGATAAAGATGTGAGGAGACTGGGGCACACAAACCTCTTTCAGAAAGTTTTTAAATGTATAGAAAAGAAATATTGGGGCAGTTAACAGTAACTTAGATGTCTGGGTCCAAAGCTCTTCAGAAAATTGAGGTTGATGCTATTGATCTTTATGAAACTATCCCATGTTCCCTTGCCAACCTCTGAAAATTGCTGAAATCTCTTTGTTTCAAATTACAACCCAGCTGTAAAAATTCAAGAAATTCATCTGCAAAGGAAAGGAAAAAAAAAAAAAAAAAGCAAATAACAACAAAACAATGAATCTGAAATAAAAGAGAGGGAGGTCGCAGCTGGTGCTGCTGTGAATTCCTGGGGCTGCATTGACCTCAGCTGATCACTGGCAGTTTTTTCCAGCTGGGACACTGAAATGTCTTTGCAGCAGTCAGGGATCATTTTGAAGGAAAATGGAGAATAAATTTGTGATATTCTGTGGTTTTTTCCTCCCCATTCTAGAATATAGAGGGATTTAATATTTGAAAAATAACTTTCCAGGGCCTCCTTTTTGTTTCTGTACCTGTCCAGAAGAAGTTGTCTCTAGTGCCTAGAGTTCTTTATCATCTTTTTTCTTGATCTGAGGGAAATCAGAGGTACCCTCTTCTTGCCCCCAACTAAACAGGACTTCATTTCTAAAGCTCTTGTTGCGGATCTTACCCAAAACAGAAATTTGAAAGTCAGGGCAGTCCTAAATATGATAAGATTGCCTGGCAGATATATCAGATTATTATTGAAAGGGCTGGAGGAATATTATAGGTCTGGCAAAGAGGTCCTTTCACAGACAAGTGAAAGATTATACTGGAAACTAGAGATGGCTTTTCGGAGGTGGAACGCAGTTACAAATGCAAGATCCAAACAAATTCTTATTTGAAGCGTTGATGTGGGATTAATAATCTGTTTAAAAGCCTTTCCCTGTTCTAAATTACAGATTTTTTTTCTAAATCTGCTTGTGTTTTTTGAAGGTACCAGGTCATCAGCACACCAACAGACTTCTTCATGGTCATGGAATACGTGTCCGGCGGGGAATTGTTTGATTACATCTGTAAGCACGGACGTGTAAGTGCCAGTCCCGAGTCAGCCCAGACACTTGTGTGGGAAGAGGGTGGTGTTCAGGAGCGAAATGACTGCTCCAGGGAGCACAGTTAAGGTTGAGGCCCAAAATAGAAGTTGCTTCACAGCAACCCCATCTGGGGTGTCTGGTCCCGGCTCGCACGAAACTTGTGTGTGATTTTTCGCAGTGTTCTCTGGTGTGTTTTCGATCCTCAAACCAAAATATCCAAGGTGACGTGTTGCTTAGGGCAAACATTGGGAAAACTGGCTTATTTTTGTGATTTTTTAGCTATGGGTTGCCTGTCAAAAGCCCCACGTTTCAGCAGCAGATTTATGGCATGGGAGGGGAAGACCACTCGGTGTGGTCTCTGCTCCAGTCATTCACCTCTCCCAGACCCCCCCTTGGCTCCATGTCAGATTCTTTGAAGACTTTTCAAGGATGTGGCTTATCTGAGCAACATTTTCAAATGCCAGCAGTCCCACTGGGTGTAAATCACCTGAGGTGTGGGTTGAGTCCGTGAAATGGGAGATTTTGGTTACGAAGAAAATCACTGGTGTCTGCCCCATGGAGGAGTTGCAGGGCAAGGAGGTAGAAATGGGGCAAAGTGGACATCCAGAGTAAGGCTTCAGGTGAAGGATCAACCCATCACATGTTCCCTCTTTGTTCTACAAAATCAATACATTTACAGCAAATTGGGTTAAATTTGTGCCATGGTCGATGGAACTGACTCAATTTTCTTTTCCGTGAACAGTTGTGATTTCTCACACATTTTACCCATCTAGATCTTTTCAGTGGCTAATTTGGATCCTTTCTGAACTTCTGCATTCATAAACTCAGTTTTTCATGAAGGGAGTCTTTTGGAATTCATCACTAAAAATAATAATTTTAAATATAGTTTCTCTAATGTGGCTCATACAACGTTATAGCTATACAGGTAATTAAAATCACCACAGTATTCCAGCTTCACCTGTTGCTTCCAGAGGAAGTCCATGAAGAATTGCTCCCAGCAACATCCTCTGTGGTGTTTAGTCCAGCGTGGATCTTTACCAGTCCAATTGGAAGAGCAGGCCATTTTCTGATAGGTGCCACCTTTAAACACTTGTCGGCAGCTCAGCTAAATTGAGGTCTCACCTTTCATCTCTGGGCTCCATCGTTTGCAAACGCTGGCACATTGTAAAATGCAAGGGTGAGAAATCTGCTTTTTCGCTGCTTCTGGTCGCAGGCACGCTGGGATTTTCTCTCTGCACCCTGGAAGCTTTTGGCTCCTTGCTAAGCCAAACCTCCCCTTGCCAGCCCTGCACGCACGCCAACCTGCAGGGCCGTTCCCTTTGCTGTCCCCGCAGGTGGAGGAGGCAGAAGCGCGGCGCCTTTTCCAGCAGATCCTCTCTGCCGTGGATTACTGCCACAGGCACATGGTTGTGCACAGGGACCTGAAGCCAGAGAACGTGCTGCTGGATGCGCACATGAACGCCAAGATAGCTGATTTCGGTACGTGACCCCAGCGGCATTCCCGAGGCGCAGCCAGCGCCGCCGGAGCGTGGCCATGGAGCTTCTGTGCAAAACAACCCTGAGCCTGCTGCCCCAGCCACCCCCAGCTGCTGGGAACCCCACACCTGCAAACACAGCCCTTCCTGCAGCACCAGGGGCTACTCATTGCAGGCTGCTCCCGTGCTGGCGCTGAGAATGGAGCGGAGAAGTAATTTGTAAATCTCTGCTGTGTTTTAGTGTAATCACCCGACATGAAATTTACCTAATTTGTGTTTGAGGCAGGCTCGGTGCAGCTAATTCAGGGTGAGCTGGCTGTGTGTGTTTATTTTCGTGTGTGTTCTCCCTCTGTTTGGCTGTGTGCTCTTGGCCTCGGTTCATTTTACAGCAAGCAGTAACAAGAGTCTTTAAGTGGCATTACTGATTGAAATCCATTAAAATGCCTGGGCTACCAACTCTGTCCTGGTGAGTCCTTTCTGGCAATGTAAATCCTTCTGAAGATTTACTCATTTCACAGCCCCACCCAATTCCCATGTGAAGTGCTCTGGGATGAATTATGTCTCTTTTCCTCCATGCTCTGGGACTTGCAACTCAGAGGAGCAAAATTAGCCAGGAGTGAATATTCCTTGGTTGGATGTGAAAGAAAGCATAAGCCCAACAGCAATAATAATAACAACAACAATAATAATTTTCAAATCAGCTCAAAGGAGTCTGTCTAAATTATATCAACAGTTCCCTTCCCAATGCCCCACTCCACTTGCCTGCCTCTCCTCTGTGTGACACAGAATCTTCCGTGGCTGGACCTTCAGATCAAAAATCAGTATGTAATAAACATTTTCTTTGTAGGACTGTCCAACATGATGTCAGATGGTGAGTTTCTACGCACCAGCTGTGGCTCCCCAAATTATGCAGCCCCTGAAGTCATCTCTGGAAGGTAAGACATTCCATTTCTCATCAGAGTCTGTGTGAGCACATGGGCTTTAAATTTGTTCTTGGTATTGGGAACAGCTTTGCACATCTAGTAAAAGCAGCTGAATCCTTCCAACCTGGATTTTATGTTTGTGTGAATCTGTTGGCAAAGATCTGAAGGTTTTCTTGGTTATTTTACTTCTCGGTAGCTGTAATAGCAAACCATGTTTTGCTAGAGGTGTTTACCTTGGAGGAATTATTAATACCAGATGTTGACTGTTTATATTGCTAATTAAAGAGAGTGAAAATGACTCTTTGGATACAAATAGTGAGGTTCCAGGTGGAAAGGCTTTTCCAGGCCACCCCTTCCTCTCCTGCCCACCTGTAATATAAAACACAGTGTTAATGAGGAAAACCATTCACTGACAAAAGAACCAGGGAGATATTTAATCACTTCCCAACACTTGTACTGAAAATACTTGTCTTCTGGTTCCTTCAGCTTGGGGTTTTGGCCATGGCACTAGGTTCAACCTTCGCAGCTTTGTTTTGAACTGATTCATTGAATTGACAAACCTTCTCTGTGGTTGCATCTCTCAGCATGAAACATCTGTACAACACATGGAGAGTTTAACACACTGCACAAAAATTGGACTTCTACGTGTTGATACAGAAGTATTACCTCCTTTATTTTACTGTCAGGAACAGAAATTACATGGAATGTACATTTTCCCCCTAATTGTCTCTGTAATAGCTTAGAAAAGATTGTAAATATAGATTTTAGAATTTTCAGTCCTCCGTATGGTCCTTTAGACTGCCCATCTCATTATCTGCCCCTTTTTTTGAATCTCCCTTTGCTGTGAGCTTTACTTTTCCTAATCCAATGTCTTTTTGCCTCTAAGTGTAGCTTTTAAATAGAACATTTTGTTCAGAATGTGTTTGCTGTGATTATGATTATTTTATCCCTGTTTACACCAGAGCAAGTGTTGGCAGAGCATCCTAGGAATTAGACTAGCATCCAAAAACCCTGTTGTGACTGCAGCTCTGTGTGTGAAACCAAGTAAATCCTCATTGTCAAGAAGGGGACAAAGCCAGAAACTACTAGGATTCCAAGAAAATATTAATAGTATTTCCATTT
Organism: Vireo altiloquus; assembly: GCA_013396875.1. Lineage (NCBI taxonomy): Eukaryota > Metazoa > Chordata > Aves > Passeriformes > Vireonidae > Vireo > Vireo altiloquus. The sequence goes on along the minus strand of VZRF01013111.1, from coordinate 963,801 downwards.
CAGTGAAGGCCAGACACATGTTTTTCAATTTGTGTAGGAGACAAGGCACATGGCAGACCAGCAAGAAGGATTTAGCCCCTGAGTATTCCAAGGGTGCAGGCAATGCAGCTTAGTAACAACAAAAGTAAGCAGGAAAACCAAAGCCAAGCCCACATGTTGCCCTTTTTTCACTGGCTGCTGCTGCATCCCTCCCTCATCACTCCCGCCTGCAGTCTCAGGACTACCTGATTTTCGTGCCCCTGCTTGGTGTGCCAAGCTGGCCTCTTCTCTGAGCTGTAGCAGTGCATGAGAGCTGCATTTGAGGCACAATCCACCCTCCCTGCCTTGCTGGTGGGTGTGTGGGGCAGGAGGGAGCTGACTCCTGGCTCCTGCTGCCTTCCCTGCTAGAGCACAAAAGCAGTAGAGTGTGACAGCTCAGGTTTCAGAGCCATAAAAGTGCATCTCATTTTAAAAGTCCAAAAGACTGTTCAGGCAGTGCAGTTGTCAGCAAAAGAATCAGGCTTCTGGTCTCTGGGAGTTGGGCATGGAGGCAGGGCTGAGGGGGCATCCAGCTGATCCTCTGCCTTTCCAAAAGGACTTTGCTGCTGTCCCTGGCCTCAGCAGGGAGAGTCTCACCCTTGGACAAGCAGAGTAAGTGTTCTGGGGGGTTTCAGAGAATAATCACGTGCATGATTTCTACACTGATGTGCCTGCAGCAGTGCTTTTCAGGGGGAGTAAGTGCAGCATGCTGAGGTTTCATTAAGAGACTTCTGTGTTTGCATTTCAACCCCTATATTTTGGTAGGGCCTCACAGCCCAAGAGGAAGTGTTGCCTCCTGAAATCTCTGGGGAAGCATCAGTTGCAGCAGAAAGAGATAAGCAGGAGCAGCAAAACTGTGTACTTGGGGTGTCCTGAGTTGGTGATGGCAGAGAGCACATTTGGCAGCTTGTTGGAAGCAGGAGCACTTAGATATCAGCACACCAAAAATAAACCCTCAGAGACAGAGTATCTGCTGCTGTTTGATCTGCCTCATTCAATGAACAGAAATTTCTGGCTGAGCCCTCGGGGCAAAGGAGCAAACAGAACTCCTGGAAACGTTGGGTTTGGCTTTTTGGAGCGTTTGGTGGAGGCAGGGGCGTGCACAGGAGTGTGGGCAGCCAGTGCCAGCTGTACCATTCATTTCCCTGAGCAGTTTTGGCTGAGGCAGGTTTGGTTTTGGGGGGAACCACATGAGCATCCCTGCTGTGGGCTGGAGGTCTGGAGCTGGCAGGGGGTGCCCCCACCTGCACCCCGACCCTGGTGACACATTTCTGCTGCCCTTGCCCTCGTGCAGGCTCTATGCTGGCCCAGAGGTGGACATCTGGAGCTGTGGTGTCATCCTCTACGCCCTCCTGTGTGGCACTCTGCCTTTTGACGACGAGCACGTCCCCACCCTGTTCAAGAAGATCCGTGGGGGAGTGTTCTACATCCCAGAATACCTCAACCGCTCCGTGGCCATGCTCCTCATGCACATGCTGCAGGTGGACCCCCTCAAGAGAGCCACCATCAAGGACATCAGGTGGGCTGGACTGGGCTGGCTGCCTCTGGGGAGGGTCTCTGGTGTCCTGGTGGCTGTCCTGGGGGTCACCTGCTGGCAGGTGGGCAGGGTGGTTTTCAGGAATAGTCAGCTAATCCAGATTGGGGTTTTTTTTTGTCCCAAATGATTCAAGGAGTAGCTCTACACCATTCTGTGCTGGCTGGAAGTGGGTGATGATGAACAGGATGAGGATTTTATATATACTTCATATACAAATAGTTAAAATTTTATTTTAATGTATTATAAGATAGCCTCAAAAATCTCTTAACAGCACTTAGCAAAACCAGCTATAGCATGCAATAATCCTGAGAATTTAATATCCACCAGCCATTTTTCATTACTTTCTTTCAAGACCACGTCCCTCTGGGTACCAGATAAAGAGGGTAATCATTGTACTTACTGTCTATCCCATAGAAAAGGAGGAGAAACCCAAGAATTACTAACTTAATATGTAAGTATTGGATATATTACATCTAACTGGTGTGCTAAGCATAAATATAAACGTGACTAGGACTTCCAGGAATTCTCAAGAGTTTTAATGCATTTTCAATGGAGAGCCTTAATTTTACCCTTCCAGCAAACCCATGCAAACTTCTTTTTTAATTTCTTAATTCCTTAGGATTAGAGGATTTAATTACACGTTAGAGCAGCAGCACATGTGGTGAGGTTAAAGTTGATATGTATAACCTGTAGACAAGGCACTGTGCGAGTTTTAGACACTATTACTGTTCACCTTGTGGTAAATTGGTGGGAACTGGGTAGCTTTGATGCTCTGTATCACCGTCAGGCCCATGGGAATCCCAAAGTGTGAGACTCTTGGGAGTGCTGAGGTCTCACTTCAAAGCCTGGTGTGCAGTGTCATTGCTGTCCCGGTACTGGGCTGGGTTTCTCTCCCGGTTCATCAGCTGGGGTTGACTCTTGCCCGGCCGTGGTTTCCCCACCGTGCCTGGCACAGAGCTCACAGCACTCCCCCTGCCTCCCCCAGGGAGCACGAGTGGTTCAAGGAGGAGCTGCCCAGTTACCTGTTCCCGGAGGACCCTTCCTACGACGCCACGGTGATCGACGACGACGCGGTGCGGGAGGTGTGCGAGAAGTTCGAGTGCACCGAGTCGGAGGTGATGAACAGCCTGTACAGCGGAGACCCGCAGGACCAGCTGGCCGTGGCCTACCACCTGGTCATCGACAACCGCCGCATCATGAACCAGGCCAGCGAGTTCTACCTGGCCTCCAGCCCCCCCACCGGCTCCTTCATGGATGACAGCACCCTGCACATCCCGCCGGGCGTGAAGCCGCACCCCGAGCGGATGCCGCCGCTCGTCGCCGACAGCCCCAAGGCTCGCTGTCCCCTGGACGCCCTCAACACCACTAAGCCAAAGCCCCTGACTGTCAAAAAGGCCAAGTGGCACCTGGGGATCCGCAGCCAGAGCAAACCCTACGACATTATGGCCGAGGTGTACCGGGCTATGAAGCAGCTGGACTTTGAATGGAAGGTAGGGAGTGCTGGTGCCCTGGGTGGGTTTCCAGCATCCTTTTTCCCATAAGCTCAGGGATGTTTGTGTGGTTACAGCCTCACCTGTTTCCAGGTAAATGCCCCCACCTTGTGATCATCCCTTGCTATTCCTTGTTAAGGCAAACTTGCTGAATTAAGGTGCCAGCTGTGCTTCAGTGTCTGTGGTGTTTATTTCTGGCGTGAAATAAGGGTTTTCTTTCTGAGTGCTCAGAGCCTTTGGCTGGAAAGATAATTCTGCCTCGTTTAGCTGCAGGGATAAAAGGAGCTGTTCACATTTCTAATTTTAGTGGCTAATTCCTTGCGAGGTCATCTCGAGTGCTCCTGAGCAGAGGAACTCTTATTATTTCTGCTTGGTCCTGTCATGACTGAAATGCTGAAATGGCACAGTATGCATTATCCTAAAGGATGCATGGATGAGGGGGAGGAGGCCTTGGGTGCAGAATTTGTATCATGGATGTGGTGGCCTTTTCCTTGATAGAGATGCTGCAGTGCTAATGGCCTCAAGTTTAGGGCTCAGCGTCTTGATTTAAATTCAGATGTTTTAGCTGACAGTACTCACTGCAGGTATTTCTCCAGGGCTGTGCAACATTTAGTCACAGCCTTTTTCAAAGCTGGAATAATAAATCCCTAAGTTAGCCCTGGATCTCTGCTGCTGTGCCTGGCTCCCTATAGCCTGATGCAGCCCCTGAGGTAAGCCCTCCTAACTTGTGGCCTCCTAACTTGTGGCAGCAGCATCGTGTGAGCATTGGGAGCAAGGTAAGGAGAGTTTCAGCCCAGATCTTCATTACCAGAGGAGCTCCCCTCCTCCTTCCAGGTCCCAAGTGTTGTATTGTGTGAATATTACTGTGCTGCTTCTTTAAAACCTCCTGACTCCTCCTTATTTTTGATAATATTGCATCTTTAAAGCCAAGTAGCTTCCAGAAATCCGATTTCCCTGAACCAGGCAGGAGATGGACTGTGGCCAGGTGCATTTGCCCACACCAGCCAGACATTTGCTAGCTGCATGGTTTTACAGAGAGAGTGAACAAACCTGCTGTATTTCTGGTGCAGCCTCGCAAACCAACTCAGCCCAACGTCTTTGTGTAGGCAGCGGAGCTCATTTCGTACGAGGAGGTTTCACAATAGTCTTTCCCACCCTAAGAATAACTTCAGATGTGACTCTTTATCAGAATAACTCTCCCATCCGCACGGTTGCTTCATAAATATAGCGCAGGGGAAAGATCTCATTGTAAATGAGATGCAGCAGATTGAGAGGTGGGAAGCAGCAAGGGGAAATGCACAGCTCGAGGCTGAGCCACAGGCACTGGGTTTAGCTGTGCTGACGGGAGTGGTTGCTCTGCTCTTTTGTGGACACTGTCTTCCTGCGTGGGTCCACGAGTGGACTTTTTGGCTCATATGGCCGTGGCTGCTGGCGAGGGAGGAGCAGACATCAGTTCTGTGCCTGGCAGATGGGTCACTGCAGCTTCCTCTGCCAGCAGCTGGTGAATCAGAGCCTTAAGAAGAATATTTAAAGATGGGAGGGAATTGAAGCCATTTGCTTAATTTTATGGGCATTGTCCTTTTGAGAAGCTGTTTTTTCCAGAAGGTGTCTTGCTTGTATTTAGAAAAAATAAGGGCAGAAGTGTTCCTGTTGGTGCCTGGGCTCTCCCTGCTGAGGGCAGGTTTCCCGTTGCAGGTGGTGAACGCCTACCACCTGCGGGTGCGCCGCAAGAACCCCGTGACCGGCAACTACGTGAAGATGAGCCTGCAGCTCTACCAGGTGGACAACCGCAGCTATCTGCTGGACTTCAAAAGCATCGACGGTGAGTAGGAGGTGGAGGACACATAGAAGGGCCAGGCTGGAAGATTTAAGAACCATCCTTTGCATTTTGAAGCGCCATGTCGAGTTGACCGAAGCCCTTTCAAGCCATTCACCTCCGCTGCCGTTGCTGTTTCCTCACCACACCCGCATCGCGGCTGCCAAACTAATCCTGCTTTTTCTCTTTTCTTTCTTTTCTTTTTTTGTTTTGGGTTTTTTTTGTTTTTTGGCTTTTCAAGACGAGGTGATGGAGCAGAGGTCTGGCTCCTCCACGCCCCAGCGCTCCTGCTCGGCCGCGGGCCTGCACAGGCCGCGCCTGAGCATCGACGCGGCCGCAGCCACCGAGTGCCAGTCGCTGATGGGCTCCCTGAGCGGCTCCTTCGTCGGCAGCATCCCCTCGGTGTCCCCACGCCTGGGCAGCCACACCATGGACTTCTTCGAGATGTGTGCCAGCCTCATCATGGCCCTGGCCCGCTGATGCCCGCCGCGCACCGTGAGGGCCTGTGCTGACTTGTCCGCCCCTCGTCTCTTTTGCTTCGTTGTTCTTCCTCCTCCTCCTCCCCTCACCACCCCCCCACAGCCCGTGCCACAGAGCCAAGTCCAGACCCAAAACATCTCCTCCCCTCTGACAAGGCAATGAGGAGATTAACTTAATTTCTCTCCTTGTGCCTGGTGAAATGTATCCAGTGTTTTATTTTTACCTAGTGAACCCCATGGGAAATGTCAAGGCTGTAAAATAACAAACGTATCACTGAGTTTTTGGAAAACATCTCCCTCCTGGTTCATCCTGAGTTAATGGAGGCATAGCCAAGCTTCCTGCAGTGGGGCTGATGCCTCCCCACTGCTGTCCGGAGCAGGATGGGCTGAGCCAGGTGGAAGGTGTTGACCAGGAACTCCGTGGAGTGGAGCGGAGGGTGATGAAGCAGCTCTGCAGTGTTCACATCCAGGTACCAGCCCCTCTAACCCTTTTCTCCCCAAAGCAGCAGCTGCTTAGATGCTTCTGCACTAGTGCAATATGACCTCCCTCCCCTCTCTTTGTCCCTCTGCTGAAGATGGGGAGGGAAGGTGGGATGTGCAAAGGTCCTGTTGCAAACCTGCTGTGGGGAGGCCTCAGTCTTTGCAGAGGAGTGTTCCTAAGGTGCTTTATTTCCTCCTGAGAGCTCCGGACAGCACTGACCTGCTTCCACGTTTGGAGCTGAAGGCCTTTTTTTTCCCAGCCCTTAATTGCCACCTCCCTCCAATCTGCTCCCCCTCCCCTGCCTCACCACAGGCTCCAGGGGCTGAATCCCAAGCAGGATTCAGGTGAGCAGAGGACAGGATCCAGATCCCCCAGCGCTTCACCTGAGGGTTGGGATCATCACTGACGGGCAGGAGCCATCAGCACCTGCAGCTCCGGGTGCTCACCTCACACCTTTCCTGTAGGAAGCTCTGCTTGGTCTCACCTCCCTCAAGCCACTGCCAAATCTGCCTTCCCTGCTGCTGGAGACTCACTTCCCGTCCCCAAGGGCTCTCCCGTCCTGCTGCTGCCCACTGAACTGTGACCTTCGCCACTCCGCTGACCAGGCAGGGATATCCCAACCCGGAATTTTTACTGTTCCTTTCCTACTGGCTGTCTGAAGGATGGGATTTTATTTTTTAAGACAAACTGCGGGGATTTTTAAGGTTAAATTCTTGTTGCCCGAGGGTAAACCCTAATGCATGTGTGACTTCTTTATTTAAAAGAGTTATTATTTTTTATTACACAGGATTAATCTAATGGGCAGCATTGGCATCTGCTTGGCTTTGACATGGTATTTAATTCCATTTACTTGATTAGGAAGTAATAGTCTAATCAAGGATCAAATGCTTTATGAAAACTTTGCCAAAAAAATCCTGGGTGGGGGGTTTGTTTTGTGTTGTTTTGTTTGTTTTGTTTTCTTTTGTGTTCTAACAAAGCAAAGAACTTTTGCTGGTCCCAGGTATGCGGTCATTCAACTTGAAAAAATATTTAATCTGTCTTTGATAGCATCTTATGACCCCTTCAGGCTTTTTCCTAGGGTTTTTTTTTGTACAGTTGCACTTTAATTTATACTTTCTTCAAGTTTCTATGAGAAGCAAGGAATAGAACAACACATTAAGCCTTTTTTACTAATCATTTAAGGTAACCAAGACAAAAACGGGATATTTTTGCCATCTACTGGCAGTTAAATGGACCTTTTCAGCTTGAAGTCTCTTTTTTTTAAAAAAAGAACCACAAAATTGCCTTACTTTTGTTACAGATTGTGCTTGGATCCTCACTAACGTGACTTTACTGCTCCAGTTTTTCCAGAAGCTGCACAAAGCAGAAAGCTTCCAAAAAAGAAAAAAAAGAAAAAAGAAAAAAAGAAAAAAATTAGTTTTGCTGTTAAGCTCTTGAACACTAAATCCAACACAGCAGTGGTTGGACTGTAAACCCACAGCAGAACAGCTCTGTTTTTAAAAGAAATACTGGAAATATTTGTAGTGCTCCTAGGTTTTGTAACGAGCCTTTTATTATATTGTGATTATTAAATAAATACTCTGGGGTGGAGGATGGCTTTGGTGCTGTGCCTGGTGGCTGCCAGGTGATTTGTGTCCCCAGTACTGTGGTGTGAGTTTGGATGGAGAATCCAAACTCCTGCACACATAAAAAAAAAGAGAACCAAACCCCACCCCAGAGTGGAAGCTGAGCAGCAGCCAGCCCTTCAGCAGCTTTTGGATCAAGGCTGAGGCACGAGCAAAGAGCCCAGAATGGTTTTGGGTGATGGAGATAAACCCCTTTGGGAAGGAGCAGGAGCAGTTGTAGGGAGGAGCATTAATTCCCATCCAGGAAACAGCAGTGAGTGAAATGTATTTGAAATGTTGGAGGCTTTTCAAATCTTCACTCCCAGCTGAGCATCTTGCCAAGTCCTGGAAGCACCTGTAGCCCCCTTGATAAGGGGCTGGTGTGTCACAACCTCGGGCTCGGGAGTGGGTAGATGTGCTGATGTCTCTTCTTAAATTGACTCTTGTCCTCTGGGATTTCCTGCCCAGCAGAACTAATAGTATTAAGCAGCAGCAAATGCCCTTGGGAGGAAATATTTGCTTCCTGGAGGCGGGTGGGATTTCTAGGCTGTAGAATAAGCCCCTTGTGGCGCTTGGCATCTTCTCAGAGCCGTGCAAACATTAACTGCTGTGCAGATCTGCAGAACCAGTCCTGCCTGGAAGGCAGTCAGAGTTACTCAGCTTTCCATATGGACAGACACAAAGAGATGAAGCAACTTCCCTGCTCAGGGTCAGCAGAGGCAGTGGAGGGAGCAGGACTGGTGGAAGCAGCTCCTCAGTGACCACAGCGGAGTGAATGGTCCATCACAGCCTTACCCAAATCCGTGCTGCACTTTGAAACACTCGGAGGACTTTCACTTCTTTTTATTATTTATTTTACATTCAAATAGGCCGTGTTCTGTTTCCCAGCTGCAAAGGAGCTGCTGACCTCCAGTTACATTTTCCAGAGGAAAAGTTTGACTTTCACACTGTTACACTGTGGCCAGCTCTTTTTGAGTTATGCTGGTACGTGCACAAGCATCGGGAAAAGCAGGGTAGACGATATTTGAACTACAGAAACTTGAATTACTCCAAGTGCAATTCTTCAGAAGCCACTGGACAGCTGTGCTTTGCAAGCCACAAGCTCACCCAAACTTTGCTTCAGCCCGAGGGGGAGAGAGAGAAAATGCAAAGGATAAAGAGTTCAGATAGGCTCCAACAGTGACTCCAGCTCCTGGATGAGTTAATTCAGAAATACCTTGTGCTGTTCTTGTTGGAATTTATACATATTTGTAAATATTATATATGCAGACATGCATAGGTATAAAATGTAGGTGACACCCCTGTCGTTGGCCTCTCAGCTTTATTCTTCCAGCAGGGCAGGTGTGTGCCCTGAACACTGCCACCACACTCTAATCCCAGCCTCTGAGAGGAGCTGGACAAAGGGGATGCTATTTTTACACCCTCTTTTAGGTAAAGCCCATGAGTAGCTTAGCTGACCCCATCAGGCTCAGCATGGCCTTGGCCAGAGATGGCAGAAGTGGCATCAGGAGCTGTGAGAATTCTGCCCTTCCACCCCCCCAGCCAAAGCCCTGATGACGATGGGGTTTGGGGCAGGTTTATTTTCAGGAGCTGGAGCTGAGCAGGCGAAGGCAGCAGGTTTTTGTTTTTTTTTTCCCTGTAACAGGTCAGAAATGCATCTTCAGCTGTGTGTCCAGTTCAGCATTTCACGAGGTGTGTACAAGCACAGGGGAACGCACGGGCAGTGTTGTAAAAACGTGAACCGGCTGTTAGTGTGCGTTGTGCGTACGTTTCTGTGTGTGACCATGGTGGCATTCGTGTTGGAATAGATGAGGTTTGAACAAAATAATCCTTCTGTCTGCTCCATTTCATTTCACTGCCCTTTGCTGTCGGCGTGCAGCCCTGCAGGAGGAAGAGGGGCCTGTGTGCAGGACACGAACTCGTGCCTTCGCTGCGCGTCAGGGCTGCTGGAAGCAGCAGTTCTGTTTCACGAGGTGCACAATTTCCCCAGCCCGTGCAGGATCCCCCCGCTGAGACATGCAGGCCGTGTTTCTAAATACTTGAAGTACCATTTGTTGTGCAATTGCTTGGCTTCACCCTTTTATTAGCTGAGAGGAGTGAGGGAAGAAGAATCGCACATCTGGATGAGCCAAACCAACCCCCGCTCGAGCTCCTGCTGTTTCTTTCCTGGAAAGTTTTAGGATCTGGTTTTGTTCCAGGTATATGATGTACCTTACTAGAGTCACCTTTCTTAAGGTCTTACTTTGGTATGGGCTTTTCATTTAGTGCTTTTCCTTTGGCTTCCTTAACCCTCCCCTTATATATCCCTTTTTTCATCATTCACTTATTAAAAAAATGCAACAGCTTCTTGTAATTCTGAACTCCCAGTCTGCCTCCCGGCCACGGAGTTAACAATTCAGCCAGAGGTACCTCACTCCTGTGCCCGAGAGGTGAACTGGATTTCAGAGTTCCCACGTTACACCTATGGATGGAACACTGACTTTTTGCAGAGAGCACACCTGCTATTCGATGCACAGATCTTCGCTCATTTTAATCCTCAGAATTAGGAGAACTGGACTGTGAATCAGAGCTCTACCTGCAAGCACGAGTACACTTTTGGTGTTACAACGAGTCTGTTTTCAACAAAAGCCTTGAAGTTCCTGCTGAAGCTGCCTTAATTTAAAAATCAAAGTTTATTTGTAAGACTCATCTCTGGTTATTTTTTTTATTAGTTTGGAAATAGTTTATTTATCCTCATCTCACAAAGCTGTGAAGTAGATCCTGTAGCCTTGGTAATATTTATTCTTGTTGCTGAAAGCATGTTCATGTGTTCTGTATCATGTTATACTCACGTGGTTTGTACCTCAATGCATTTGTTTTGTTTTTTTTCTTTTAGAGCACAAAGCAAAACTGAATCCCAGGATATCTGTGGTGTCCGTGGCCCAGCACCTTTGGGCAGATAAACCTCAGCTCCATGAGAGAGGTGAACTGGACTTGTCCACTGCAATTTTTAAATTTATACTCCTAAGAAGTTTTTATGATTAATAGTCTTATGAATTTATGATTAAAAAAAAAAGATACTGAACTTTAAAAAGTTCTGAGTAGAAGCATCCCTTCAAACATATCAATCACATGAAACTCAGGAGAAAAAAAAAAACCAAACCCCTGAGCTCTATAAACACTCCATCCTTCTTGGTATTTTCTATTTTGTCAGCTGAGGGCCTGGAGAGGGTTTTGTTTTCCAATTCATGGCTTTAGTACTTTCTGTTATGGAAGGGCACAGAGCCCTGGTTCAGTTTTGTCCTTTGTGCATTAGATAATCACAACGAAGCCTTTTTCCTTCCATTTATGGTGTGGAAAGTGTTTCTTGGTGTACTGCACTGCATGTGATAGCTGTCTCCATGGTTGACATTTGCACTTTAATAAACTCAGAGATGAAAAGAGATAAAAGCAACAAATCCTTCGAATTTCCTTATTGCACAGTCCCTTTGCTGCAGGCTGGGGTTGGCTGGTGGAATTTCCCTCAGGAGATCCTTGCACATCCCAGCTGTGGGACCACGGATGCCCTCAGGGCTTGGAGGGGGGCAGTGGGGCAGGGAGGGGAGTCAAAATTTCCATGTGAATAATTCAAAGAGCTCCCCCAGCCCAAAATCCATGCCAGGAGCCAGGCCCAGGTATTTGTGCTGACTCAGATCTTGACCTTTTACACCAAGGAGTAAAGAGAGAGGAGCCTTTTAAAGCCATCATGCAGAAATAACCTTTCACTGCAGAAAAAGCGTTGGGGACAAAACTGGGGCCCTGTTTCCTCTGTGCCTGTGGTGCAGGAGGATGTGAATCCATTTAAAGCACACAGCTGCAGGGAGTGCTCCACATTTGTCCCTGTCCTATCTCCTTTTTACACAATTTCAGTTCTATCCCAGACTCGTCACCTCACAGCTGTTATCATTATGATTGTTCCCCCTTTGAGGGGAAACGTGGAGGAACAGGGTTTAACACTCAGATGAGAATTACTCTTAAGTTTTGATGTGGTTAGGATGTACCAATGAGACCGTAAAAGAAAAAAAAAAAAAAGGATGAGTTTAATTTCCTGACCAACCTCTTGACCTAAATATAGCCAACCTGTGGTTTAATTGAGGAAATCCAAATTGCTGTATCGAAAGCATTTTTGTATTGTCTGGAGTCAGCCCATAGCAGGCTCTTCTCTTCTGTGCATGTGTTGGAATGTGTCCATGAGGAAAAAAAATATTTCTAAGGGTATTGCAAGGCATGCTTGCATTAAATCAGCTGCCACTGGCAGTGCAGGAGTTTCAGTTTCACAGGGAGTTGAAACTCACAAGGGATCGGGGCCGGATCACGTTTGTGACAGGATATAAGGGGAGATTCCTAAAAAAACCTTCATTTAAAATAAGAAAAACTTGTGAAATAACTTCCTTGGGAGGCAAAAACGAGCCTGCACATGTGGCTAATACAGGATTTGCCCATAGTGCTTACACAGGGGGTGATGAATAGATTTCATGACTTGTGAAGGAGCACTGGCTGGGGAGGAGGATGATGAAGGAGTGGAGGAAGGGTGTGTCTTCTTCAAGGTATTAATCCTAAACATCCCCATGGAAAAAAAAAACCCATGGAGAAACCGTCTCCAGCACTTCCCTTGGGCCGATTCCCTGCAAAGGGATGGAGGTGAAGGGCACAGAGCACGTCCCAGCCTGTGCCAAAGCCAAACACGCACTCCAGCTCCCCAAACTCTCCATTTCCACCAGAAAAATCCAAATATTTGGGCTGGCAGGGCTGCAAAGCTGCGCATGCTTACAGGGGAGTGCTTTATTTTTTTTTTTTTTTTGCTGCAAGGATGGATGCAGGCCAATGCACTTAATAGTGACCACATGGTAAAATAAATAAGAATGCCTGTATAGACTTAAAAGTAAATGTTAAATATTTGCTCTGTTTTGTTTTTTTTTTTTTTACTGATGTATCCTATGCCAGCTTTGAAATGGCCCTGTGGCAAACAGCGCTTTTATTTTTCTTAAGCCTGGAACATTTAATAATTTCTAATTAAAACATCTTACATTTTTAGGATATTTATGAGCAAACTGATCTGGGCTCTTAAAATGTGCCAGGACAGGGTAAAAGCTTTACACTACAGTCAGATTTAAGGGGTTTTTCCTTTCAAAGCCATGTAAAAACTTTGTCCACATTTTTTTTTTTTTGCTTTTGAAAAGGTATCTACAGAATACATGGAGGAGAAGCCATTAGCAATTGATAATTCTCTTCCTACATTTAGGAGCATTTTTCTTAAAATACATTTAAGATCATCCTCCAGGCCCGCAGTGGAGACAGAACAGCCTGAACACAGGGGCAACTGTTGGGTTGCAACTCCCTGTAGCTGCGAGTCCCTGGGAGCCAGGAGTCAGCCCTTACATATGTGGGATGCCTAAGTTAGCTTACAAAAATAAAACAAAATTTTGACTGAGCGCTTTATTTACTCTTCTTTCTTTCTTTTTTTTTTTTTTTCTCAGAGAAGTGAGTCAACTTTTCCACTGTTTTATATATTTAACACAGCGAGAGTGGTGATACATACTGCTCGTCCCAATAATTTTAAGGCCAAACTCAGTTTGAATTTAGAGGGTATGCTTTTTAAAGAGAAAATCTTTTGGGGAAACTTGCAATTCTGACAGCAATGAGATGGAGCAACTGAGCTGCATTATTTTTTTTCTCATGCAACTGCAGAAATGTAATGGCTTTTTCAGAGGTGACCAACGGAGTACTCCAAAAAGTGAGAAATACTGAAAATAACTAATAATCAGTGAAGACATGCTTTAAATGGCAGGGTAGGGGGAAAAAAGAGAAGGAAACATCTCTTGCACATTAAATGGTGTAAAAATCCCCATCTTTATTTACATTCCCATCATCACTCCACAGCTGACCAATGTGGGCTGTCACGGATGCAGGAAGCACAAAAGAGACCTTCAGGGATGCTCCAGGGGAGAGAAGCTCTCAGGGCAGTTAGTACTGTCTGTCTCAAAGAAAAAAAAGAAGGAAATTTTCCCAGCAAGGGCCACCTGGGCCAGAGGAGGCTCATTTGTATGAATTATGCATGAGCATGCAAGGAAACGCTGCAGCAGGGAATGTCAGGGTGTGTTTTGGCAAGGCGAGGCACACCGAGCGGCCCATGTTTGCAGCAGATGTGAATTAATGTGGCATATCTGAAGGCAAGTCAGGGATCTCCAACTCATACAAGTCATGACTGGACGGGGCTTTTTTTAGCTGCAGTTGGACTGGAGACTTGCACAGCAGCAAAGCTGGAAATACTTATTTAAAATTTAATGCTGGCTGGTTACATTAACTCCCCCCCGCCTGAAGTGCATTCCTCCAGCTATCCCCACACTAGGGAAAAAGAGAGGAAAATGTGCATTGTAATAAATAAAAAAAAAACCAACACAAACCTGTGTTTACCTGAAGTTCAAGTGCTCCACTAGAACGTACCCATCTGAGGGAAGAGGAGAGAGGAATTAGTTAAAACCGAGCGCATGCAGTCAGAGCGGCTGAGCACGAAGGACGTGCTGTGGTTTGGGAGGTGCTTTTTTTTCCCCCCCTTGCCCACCCCAAGCCCAGAGCTGGGCTGCAGACTCACATCTGCCCTGGGCGTTGCGGCAGATCACGGCGTGGCCCTGCACGGCGTCGATGACGTCCAGCTGTTCCCCAGCTGTGACCGGCAGGTCGGCACGCCTGCGGCTGGGCACCGAGCGCTCGGCCGTGGCCGTGGCCAGCACACAGATCTCCTTCTCGTACTGCAGGACAGGAGGGAACCTCTTACCCCACAGCTGTGGGCAGTGCGGAGGGAGGAGGGAGAGAGGAGATTTCAGGGTGGGTCGTGAGGCTCTGGGGAGAAGGAGGGAGAAAAACCCCGGCAACACGCCTGATAAAGATCCCAGATTAGGGGAGAAGGCAACGGGTCAGTGGGACAACTTTCCTGGCATAGCTGAGGACCAAAAAGCTTCCACCAGGTGTCTTTTAAGCAAACCACGGAGCTGCTTTTCTCCTCTGGAAATCCCAGGTTAGGGGAGAAGGCAACGGATGAGTGGGACAAGTTTCCCAGCATTACTGAGGACCAACAACTTTCCCAGCATTACTGACGACCAACAACGCTGCACCATGTGTCTTTAGAGCGAGCCACAGGGCTGATTTCCTCCCCTCACACAGCTAGAAGGACACGCACCATAAACGTCTCTCTAAAGAGCTTCTCTTCTTTTTCCATCTTCTTGCTTTTTTCTTCGCTGCTCTTCTTGAATTTGAAGATACTTCTGGAATAGGAGGTAAACATACACACACTGAGCGCTTCTGAGCTCCATTTAGATAACCCCTGGCACATCTGGAGCTGCAACCTGGAGCCCAGTTCCAGCCTTGGCTGCAAGGAGCCCTTGGAATAGCACAGCACACTGCTCACATCCCTATTTCTCAAAAAAAGGGTGAATAGACTACTCAAATTTCTTGGTGAGGCACAATTTGAGCCATTTTGTATCTCTAATTTTTTTATTTTTTTGGTCTGCAAGCAGCGTGGGAACAAATAAACTCTTTACTGAGTGTTTCAAATCAGCCCCATTTTTATGGAAGTCAACAATTCACTTTTCCCCCAGCAGTTTGTCTCCTTCTGGTTTTATTTATATTCAGAAATAAAGGGTCCCCAGATAACTCTCATCCTGAGTCGTTTATGGAAGTGGGGTTTGACTCAGCTCTCCAGGTTTTCTTTGGGTTTTTCAGCACATGGAGGAGAAAGTCCCCCAAGCAGACATTTATATGGCACTGTAAAGTGGAAAACAAGTTCTTATAACCCACTTAAAGGGAATGGGGCATTCCCTGCATATGGGGATGCCACTCTTTCTGGTACATGAAATTACAGCTGTAGCATTCATTTTGAAACTAAGACAGCAAACAAACAACAAGCAAAAAGAAGTCCAAGCAAAAAAAAAACAAAAACAAAAAAACACCAAAAAAACAAACCCACCCATTTGTAATAAATTAATTATTCTTGGCTCATTTTGATGCACTTAAAAGAGAAGGGGAAACAAGCTGAAATTAGGGACTCTTAAGCTGTGAAGAGATTCCTCCTTGGCAGTCTCAGCCTGCAGGATCTGTGATCTGCAAGGAAGGGATGGAATCAGATGCCCTGATGGTCTGTGAAGCTACACCTGTGACTTGGCACAGCACAGCCAGTGGTGTTTGAGCAACCCCATGCAGGAACTCTGTGGTGAGACACTGAAAAATGATTTACGTTTGAAGTTCCCAGGTATTGGGTCATGGAAAATGTCGTTGTGATGCATGTTTTTGTGATCTGAAAGGGAAAGGAAATCTCCCACTTCCATGTGATTTTTTGCAGCACCAGTAACAACAACAACAAAAAAAACTACACCAAAAAACCCAAAAATCAACACCAAAAAAATCCAACCAACCAAAAAAAAAAAAATTTGCTTTTATGCACAAATGGCACAGCAAGAGTCAATGCAATCAGCCCAAATAATCAAGACTTTAAAATACAAGGCTCTTGCTAAAATCATAGAGTCAGAATCAGAATGGTTTCATCCTCTGCCATAGGCAGGGACAACTTCCACTATCCCAGGTTGCTCCAAGCCCTGTCCAGCCTGGCCTTGGACACTGCCAGGGATCCAGGGGCAGCCACAGCTTCTTTGGGCACCCTGTGCCAGGGTCTCACCACCCTGATAGGGAGGAATTCCTTCCTAAAATCTTACCTAAACCTACTAAAATAGCAAAAAGGAGCCAAATATACAGCAAGTAACAGCTTTTTGCCTCAGTCAAGTGGAAAGTCACGACAAGACTTCAGGAGAGGATCTCTGGCTATCCCCTCCTTGCTCCCAGTTCAGATCCAAGAGTTAGTTTCACCCTTGAGATATTTTCTGCAAGGACTTCTGAAATCTGGCTTCAAAGGAAAAGGATCCTGGACTAGCAGCCAAGATAAAAATGTCTCTGCAATCAGGGACACCCACTCCTGAAACCACTCAAGAGATGTGTACAAAGTCAGACAAAATGGGAACACAGAATGGAAATCAAGACCTTTCCACATCATCGATGCTTTTCCTTTTGTCCTTGTACTCTCTCACCCTCCGAAGTTTTGGCATCCGGACTCTGTGCTTCTCATCCTTCCCCCTGAGAGGAACAGACACACAGGAATTCAGGTTTTTCCCAGCAGACTGTGTCCCTTCCCCAGACCCATGTACCTACAGAGCCGTGATTTTTCCCCATCTCCCCCGCGCCCTGCACTGAAACGCAAACACTTGCTGTGATTTGCACCAGCACGCGCAGCCACCGCAGTCATCTGGCAGCAAGGCACCAGGACATGCTGTTCCCATTAAAAGTAATTTTTCTGACAAGGAGCCTGCCAGGACGGGGCTGATAATCGTGGTCTGGGAGACAGAGCTTTCCTTCCTTAGGAAAAAAGATCTGATTTTTCGCGTGTTTCAGGGAGCTGCTCCCTCCTTTTCACATCTCTGGCACTGACTAGGTAGTGGTGAGGAAACATCCTGCTGAATTAAACACACACAGGGAGGGCACCTGGACTGTCTCCAGAGGACTGGATCCCAACCAGCTCATGACCCTCAGTGGGACACAGCACCAGGCACAGGTTTATGCCAAGAGAAAAAGCTCCTTGGGCTGAGGACAACCCCGGGGCAGGGCACCCTCCTCACCTGGTCTCTCTCTGCCCCACGTCGATGTTGTCGTACACGTTGTCCTCCTGGGAGACAGCTGCTGTCAACCAAAATGCAGGAAAGAAAACGATTAGGAGATGTTATTTTGAGCCTGGTGCTCCAAATGGGGCATTGCAGAGGAAAATTTGGGCTGCTCTCATCACTTGACCCAAAGGGGCCAAAGAAATGCCAAGGGAGCCTTGGGGGGGTCTAAACACCCAGCAAAGGTGCAGCCAAGGGATGATGCTTGGGTTGGTTAGTTGGGTGTGTGGGTGGCTTACTGCAGGGGTTTGGCCCTGCAGCTCCACAGATGGAGCAGGAGCAGCAGCAAAGCCTCAGCTTTGCTCTGCAGGCAGCCCAGGCAGCATTCCCAACCCAAGGGTCATGGCCATGTTCACTCCAGCACATCCTCAAGGTTGAGGCTGTAATCCACCCCATTTATGTAAAGGATGAACTTGACCCTCCAGCAGGCAGGAATAAAGAACTTGCAGAGAGCTGCCAGAGTGCCATGGGCTCACACACCACACCCAGCCTGGCAACAGTGGTTCAGCATGGACTGCTTCACACCTTACCTTCCTCAATATATCCAGATCTGCGGGAGAAATGCTCTTCTTTAAAGAAAAACTGCCCAGAAATGAGCAAATTCCCCATGCCCGAGTGAAGCACAAATCTCTATCAAGCCTTCACAGCTACTGCTGCCACATCACATGATTTTCAGGGAGGCACAATGTGCCAAGCTGATTGTACAAAACATCTGCCCCTTCAAACACACACAAATCCCCCTGTACCTGGAGTCAGGTACAGGCATGTGCTTACCTAAATTTGGTGCTGAAATGGAAACCAATCTGTGGATAGAAAAAAGTCTTTCAGACACAAATCTGCACATCAGCATTGCCCAAAAAGCCACGAGCCCCAACAGGCTGTCACTGATGGAGGCAGGGCGAGGTGCAAGAGGTACCAAGAGCATTTGCCAAAATGATATCCCATGCTAAATAAGCACTTCCATCCTGACAGCAGCAAGAACCATGTGTTCATCAAGCAGAAAATATCTACACTGCATCCAAAGAACAGCCCAAACTCCTGCTGCCCTTCCCAAAAGCAAAAGGGTTGCTGGACAGTTGGCATTTTCAGTAAGCAGTAATTCCTTCCTGTAAGTCTGCCAACGCCAGGGGCTGTCCAGGAATTTAAATGTGACAATGTCTGTAGCTATCTAAGGTGATTTCAGGAGCTTTAAGAGTTCTTCGAGACAGGAGGATGGCACAAAACCTGGTGGGTCCTTCCCTATAAGGATAATTATGTTTGAGGAGCCACTGACACAGCAGAGCATCTCGTGTGGAGAGGTTTGTAAGGAAAACTAACCTCTCTAACATAAAAGAGGAAACGTTTAATCTGGAATTTCCAAAGAAATAAGAAAAGGCAGCATTTTCCTGGAGTTCAGGCACCGTGCACGGGCTGAGGCTCTCACTGGCAGCAGTGGAGGATGGGTTCTGCAGGTTCTGCACACTTGAGGAAAAGGCAATTTCCCTGGAAACTTATCCAGGGTTTTGAATATTAGAGTACCCAAAAAGGCACAGTAGGAAGTTGTGCAATAGTCTCTTCCCTGTTAGACTAAAGACTGACTAGCAAACTTCTTCAGCAGATGCTGTTGCCAGCTTGGCTCAGAGTGGGACTTGGAATAAAACCCCTCAGCACTCAAGTGCCTCATGAGGAAGGCTGTCCCTGGTCCTGGCTCACAGGTCAAGGCAGCAGGTATCACATTCCTGCATTCCCTTGTGCACTTCCTGTCATGCTGAGTGTATCAGAAAGGTACCAGAGGCAGCAGAAAATCTATGGAAACCTGGAAACTGCTGTAGGACCAGCTCCTGTAGATTCCTTATGCCAGAGATTCTGGAGAAGCTGCACAGATGGACCATTGGCCACATCTGCCACAGCAGCTCCTAGTGAGTTGATAGAAGTTCTTTTGGCCTAAATTTCCCCCAAAAAGCTGTATTCCTTACTCCTAGACCTCCTGCTCTCTCATTATTGCCAGAAAGAATGCTCAGGTTTGTAGGGGGAAGGGGTGAGACGATCAACATTTCTTACCTTAGGTTGTCCTTGAGCCTGAAATTGTTCAGCTTCAACTTTTCTATCTTAAACAGGTTTCCAAATCTCTTCTGCTTTTCTGTTCTGTGCAAAAGAGAAACAGGTTTTAAATTAAAAGAGACACGAGGTGCAGAAGCAGCCCCAGAGACCCTGAGGCAGAGAAAGGAAGGTCAGCAGACTCTGGACCTCAGCTCAGAAGAAGAATTTAGACCTTAACAGCATCCTATGGATGATAGAATCACTGGGATAAGCACCAGCACAGCAAAAGGTGCTTATTAAGTCCAAGCTCAAATCTTTGTTTAGATTCAAACTTCTCTGTGTCAGCTGAAGTTGTTCTCCTCTGACCCAACAACTAGAGGGTGATCCAGCTTCCTTTGGAGTGAAAATTCCTAAAGAAAGGGCAGCATTGCCCAGAAGCATTGCAGTGACCATTAAAGGAGACATCAGGGACACCTTCTGAGCCACCCTCCATCCCAAATTCCTGTTCCATGTGTCCTCAGGGGGGACAAACCATGGCACACACCTCTCCCTGAAGCTTGCAAAGGGTTACAAATCCACACAGCAATTTTCTAGTAAAGCATCTGCGAGCAACCCAGATCCTCCCCTGGGGGCCATAACCCCTGCACAAGGACTATTAAACACCCTTTATGTATATTAAGCACACTTAATCCTGCACGTGGGATCAATGGAGAGATCACAGAAAGGCTGGTTTGGGGATTAAGACCCTGACTTCTGAAACCTGTGAATTTGGTCTCAAACGGTCTTCAAGTCCCTTTGGAGCCCCAGCAAGATGCACTGCTCCTCTGTGGGTCAGCAGGAGAGTCTGATTTCTGCTTCTGCTCTGCACCCATGTGCAGAGGGGCAAAGAAGAGGCACAGATGTGCTTCCCAGGGGGTGGGGATGTGCACGATCCATCCAGGAACACGCTTCCCTCTGGGCTGGAAGAGCTGGTGCACCCCCATCACACAACCCCCACGGACAATTTGCAGAGAAATGACACTTCCTTCTTTCAATAACCATCCTGTCACCTCCAGGGTTTCAGCTTTGCCCTTTTCCCTCCCTCTCTGACACACACACAGGCTCTGCATCCACGTGGAAGCTGGACTGGGATCCAGATGCAGGCCAGTGCAAGCCTCCTGTCCATAAGGGAAGAGCAGACACACAGCAACACCTTATTATTCCTCCCACTCCCTGCTCAGGGGAGAGCCACCAGATGCACTCCAAGCAATTGTGTGCCACATATCCCTTCCCCAAGGGCTACCTGTGTTGCTTGCAAAGGCAACGTTTTACTGAGTGAGGGCAGGGAACCACACAAAACACAGCTAAAACTTCAGGTTTCACCTCTTAATCCATTTGGGAAGCTCAGGGAATGTACAAACCCGAGGCTGCAAAACTCATTGGTTTACAACAGGTCCCGTGGAAGCAAATATCTTGAGAGACCAGGTAAAAAAGAGCAGGTTGCGAGTTAGTTACAGCACATCAGGTTCTGTTCCAGCCTCCTGTGATCTCAAATGTGAGTGCTTTGTCCTGTTTTATGGGGACAATTTGTCCCTTGAGCATCACCTCTTTTGGCACACACAAAAAAGTGCCATTTCTCAGCTGCAGTTGAGTAACACTCCAAGAGAAGGCAAGTGAGACTGTCTCGTGTGCTTGATGCAGGAAAAGGTCTGGGAGGGCAGCACTTCCAAAGGATGGAGGGTGTCACAGGAAAAGAAATCCCCCTCACTGCTTCGGGATTTAATTCTGGTAATGACTTTTTGCTCTCTAAGTGTCAGCCAGAAGGGAAGAAGGGAGAAGGAAGGGAAGAAACCCACCCACACAACAACTTTTTCTGCAGTTGAGTCAGGAAGAAAAAAAAGGCTTCCAGACAGTACTCAGCATGTGAGATCAAGGCTGTATGGTCAGAATTTCAAAATACAGGCTAAGAAGTTGCAACTTACTCTGGTTTTGCTGGATTATCACCCCCAATCTCAACATCTTCATATGTTTCCTCGTAGCTGTTTCCTGAAACTTAAAACCCAGGCATGCCATTAAGACAAGCCCCGTTCAGTAGCAGTAAGGTGAGGTTTGCTGGACAAATTGCACCCAGACCTTTAACATTTCACTCTTACAGAGGCTTCAGGGCTGCTCAAATGAGTTCCATGCTAGACATGCGCACTCCTCCCCCCTGGTTTTAGTGGGAATTCAGAGCAACCCTGCCAGAAGGAGATGCTGTAGATGCTGAAAGCGAAATAAAACCATTCCCAGCATCTCCCAGGGACCAGCCCAAACCAAAAGCAGCTCCTCTTTGAGCTTCCCCACTTACTGCTGTCTGAAGTGAAGGAGCTTGAGGCATCTGAGCCGTGGCTGCTGGAAGACACAAGTGTGACATGGGGGTTTGCTGCAGCAGAGATTTTAGATGGCATTTCTTAGGCACTGCAAGAGCCCAGCTCCACACTCACAGTCTGTCCTGCAACTCCTCAATGTCGTCGTAGATGTCCTCTGGTGCCTGCAGAGACTGCCAAGGGGTTTGGCCCAGGGCTGCTCCTTCCACCCCTGGCTTTGGAGCAGCAGCACCCACGCTGTGCCCTGGAAATGAGAAAGGACCTTTGCTTTAGGAGCTTTTCTGAGGAACTTCTCTCAGGGCAAGGACACCTGTTGAGGGTAAAACAACAAATAAGAGCCTACAGATATATTTTCCATTCCAGGAGTCCAGGAAATTCTCTACTCTGAGACACTTCAAGAAACAAAAGGGAACAATTTTCATTTTTAAAATCATAAAAATATTTTATGCTTAAAAAACTTAAAATGTCCATCGATATTCTCAGTTTTGGCAGCTCTTACCCAAACCTTCCTCATCTAAAAGCATGCAAGAGATTATTCTTGGATCTCCAGAGAAGTGATTGGAGGGAAAGCTTGGCATGGTTGGTGGAAATGTTAAGATCCAAATAATGAACCAGTCCTTTGGAATGGACCTGTAAATCAACATCTTGGAAAGGACCCAAGGAGGATGAGTATCCCAGAGATGGATTTCACTGAGGGCTGGAATCAAGCCTGGGAGCTGCACCTCATGAGGTTAGAAAAAGATTATTGCTGGAGAACCCTTAAGTGGCAATGTTAAAACCTTAAAAGTGATTTAAGACAGTTGGAGCAACACAGAAATTCAGCCACACAAATAAAAGCAGATAGTGTTGGTAAATGAACATGGGGAGTGCCCAAGGCCAGGATAGACAGGAGCAACCTGGAATAGTGGAAGGTGTCCCTGCCAATGGCAAGGTGTGGAATGAGAGGATCTTTTAGGTCCCTCCAAAACCCAAACCATTCTGATTCATGCAGTAGATCTTGCTGGACACATGCACCACCTCAATACAGTCCAGCTAAAGACCAAACTTTCTGCAAAACATTCAAATTCCACAAAGAAAAGCAGGCAGGGGTGGGACCAAACAAGTCTCCAAATCAGCCCCTCTGTTTAAGCAGGAGGGTCACCAGGAGTACTTTCAAAAAAAATTCCCAACAGAAATTACCTCCAGCTGTTCAAAGGTCAAGCAAACCAGCAGGATTTTTTACGGAAACAGACACCAACCAAACCAGAAAATTATTATGAGGTGATTTAAAATAATAATAAAATAAAAAAAATAATACCTGAGAACCACACCAATAAAAATAACCACGGTCACAGTCAATTTACACTTTCTCCTTCAAACTCCTGGCTTGCCCATGGAGCCCAACAGAGCTACTTTTCTCTCTTTCATCTTTGAAACGCTGCCATATCACACCAGTGGCTTGCAGAGCCTTCGCAGAACAGGACCCGTGAACATTTACAGCTGAATCTGCTAAGCTGTGCTTGCAGAGGGGACAGGATTTGGTTTAACTGTGCAGCCAAGGTGCCTTTCAGCAGCTCTGGTCACTGCCTTGGAGCATCCCAGCAGAAGGAGCCCAAAGCAAGCCTGGCACCGTGAGGAGAAGGAGCAAGGAGCCACCATCCACCTCACCGAGGGACTGCTCTCATCCTGCCCACGTGTGTTTCTACCCCAACCCCTTTCCTGAGCCTCCATAAATTACGAGGAGCAGAGGAGATGGATTTCAGCTCTCACGGATCAGGGCAATCTGCTAGAAAAACAAACACCTCGGCCCGAGTTACGCAGATGGTTAACCAACTTAGGAAGCTATTTGCACAGCCAAAACAAATGATTGAAGACCAGAATACAAATGCTCATGCAACCTTTTGCCCTGGTTTAACTAAATCGGTTCAAGAGTTGCATCCAAATTTAACGTTGCTTCCCATATGGAAGAGACATTTGGGCAGCAGATGGGGCTGGGGATCGGGGAGACACTCAGAGGCAACAAGATACTCACGGAGCTCTGCTCTGTCTTTTGCCAGCCCTGGTGGGGTTGGATATGTTGCAGTTTGGGGGCTGATCACATCCTGCCTCCCTTGCAGAACCTTCAGCCCACCTCTGCCATCTCCCTTGGCTTGGCTGGTGGGAGACATGTATTCGTCCCCACCTGTCTGGGATCAAGCGTTTGGTTTGGTCAATGCAGTCCTTAGAAACAGCTTTCCAAAACACATTTCTATTATACATCTATGTATCCATAAGAATATGGGTTATCTGTGGAGTTAAAACAGTTTCACACCCTTCTCCATCAGCATTTTAGGCTGAAGAAGTTGAGCGATGAACAGGCAAAAGAGAAGGCGGAAAAACCCCTAGGATTAAGGGCTCAGGCTTCAACTGTTTCCCAAAGAGAGGGAGGATAGAAAGAGAAGACACATCCTATGATAATTATTAAAATTAATCTCAAGGATACAATACCTGGAAAATTTTGTTCACTTCCAGTTTCGTTCTTCCATGACTTGGCTTTCCCTCTTTTTCATCTTCTATTATCGCTCTTTCTGGACTGAAATGTTCAGAAGCGAGAGAGATCTCAGCAGGCAGACACTTGAGCAAAGTCACAAACACATTGCCTTATGACAGTGCCCAAAGAGGCAGCTCATCCTCCCTCTGATGGAGGAAAATGCCCAAATGACCACCAGTAAAGTAAGGGCAAACCCAGCTCTAAAGGCCAGTGGTCACTCATGAATAATACAAATCATTCTTGGAAGAGAGACAAACTAATAAAATTGTTCCCTCACAGCAGGAATGGACAAATTAGATCCATTTGTGGATTTCCTGGATCACACAATGTGCCTCTCACCACACCGTATCGAGATTTAGGGAAGAAGATACAGCAACAGGATGCAGGACTTGATATCTTTTTTTTCTTCCAGCATCACAACATCTCCCACTAACTGGCCCCATTTTATCACATAACTCCTCTTCAATTCCCATCAAAAAACCCCAGCCTTCAGACCGTGAATACTCTCCACAAGGAACTTGAAGTGTGACATTTGTAGTGTGAAATTCAGAATGGACCTTGCCTTGCCTTGGACCTAGATCCAGGACCCCAGTTTGAGAGCCTCATAACTCTCCCTGCTTACACTGGAAGAGTTCAGGTTTCAGTAGGAATATACAGTGTAATTTTTTACAATCTTCCCTCCAAATATGCTTTAGAATGAAAACAATCTTAGCAACCATGAGTGCTGGCATTGAAAAGAATCATCTGTGCTGTCTTGGTCATGAAATTTCTTTCTATTTACTGAGTGTTACAATATTCAATTCCTAACCTGAATTGGTTGTGGGGTGAGAAGAAGTTTGAGAGAGGAAAGGAAATTACCTGGATTTGGTGAAGGGAAAAACCTTCTGTTTCTGGAATAAAGAAGAGGAAAGCCTTCAGCCACTGTGCTTTTCTCAGCAGTCAACCTTTCATACAAGGCCTCAACTGTCAACTAGCATTTAAAGAAATATTTCTTTAGAAAGCCCTGAAGTATTTTATGTTTGGAATAGTCATCAGGCAAGGATATTTCATCTACTTTGCAGGACAGGGAATACACATATTGACAAACTATATGGGGATAATAAAACAGTGTTAGGGTTGGACCAGTGAAGCTACTGGTCAGCAAGGAAGTTATTTCAGACCAGAGAGCTTGCAGAGGAGGAGGAAGTTTTTTTTAATTTAAATAAAGATTTCCCAGCCCAACATAAAACGAGACTCTGTCCAAGCCAGAGAACCTCTCTGCAAATCACACAGAGATAAATTTGTTTGGAAAGCCGTGCTATTTCCCAGGCAGTTTGATGGCTTTGCAAGCCAGGACTTGAAAGTGGAGTTTGACATTTCACAAAGAGTAGTCTCCCCCATTTCAGCAGGGCCAGAAGCACCAGCCAGGACCTGGACATCTCCTGGCACTGGGGAATGTGTGCTCTCAGCTGCCCCTGAGCTCAGACAAGCAGGGCTCCTCTAGGAACAGTTTTGGCAATTCCTGCCCCGTGCCATGAGGAGCCTGCCTTCCCTGCAGGACATCCCCACTGCCAAGGGGGAACTGCAGCCAGGGGGAAGTGAAAAGAGTGATCTGCAGCAGAGATGTCCCTGCAGCAGGGGATTAAAGCCCCACGAGTTGTGCCCACCACACTCGTCCTCCCTCATGAGCCAGAGCCCCAAGGGTGCTGCCACGCCAAGCAGCCTGGCTCCATTTTGCTTTTACATCTTCACAGAGGGATCACCAGCACCAGCTCACCCTTGGCAGGACCTTCCAGAACATTTCAGTGGATTTTTCCTTCAAAAATTCACATCCTTGATATTTGTGTTCAACGCTTACTTGGTCTACCACCAACATCTCTCCAGATAGTGTTATCCCTTCCTTACATTTCTGCACTGGAAGTCAAGGGATCTGACTCTTCCCACTGGTGTGTTTGGGAATCTCATTAGTCTTTGTGTCCCCTCTGCTATTTCTTATTTATTTTTTGAGAGTCTTCACAGACAACACACAGAGAAATTCTTGGCAGGTAAGAAATATAGATATCAAAAGTTTTCAAGACACTCACCTTGTGTTTTCGAGGTTCTGCCTTAGCTTCTAGGAAAGATATTTATGAACAGACATTAATTTTTAGTCCATGTTTTAATCATGCCACTTTCAGTTGCGAAACTCAGCTTCAGCTGGGCTGCTCAGCATGCAGGCACACATTCCCCTGGGCATTCACCATGTCCTGCAGGTCCTTCCCTCTGCCATTTGAGCATTGGTTTACATGGAGGGAGCTGCAGCACCAAGCCTGACTGGCCACAGTTTTCAGGGATCTATGACATCCCAGAGGGCTGTGGCAGTTCCTCCCAAGTGGAGTTGCTTGTCTCCCTTCCCAATGGGAGAGAAAATCAGTGCACATGGCAGAAATAACCTCCCCAAAAGAGGCAATGCTGGAAAATGCAAAAGCAGAGCAACAGCACCTTTGATAGAGAAAATTATACTGGGAAAAAATATTGATGGAGGTGGAAAAGTCTTGTAGTCTGTGCCCTTCTGCTCTCAAGAAGATACTGAGGTTTGCCTCACTATCTTCTTTTTATTCTTTTCTACATGGATGATGTCTCATGATATTCCCTGCTGAGTTTTACTATCATTTCACCTCTAAAATTTTAATTTTTCAGTCTGTGCCCCAGAGTCCTGACACTGCACAGAGGGATGGGACAAAGAATCATACTTGTTACCCCAGACCACTGTGCAGCTGCTTTTCTCAACTGTATTGAGAAGTTGTATTATTTCCTGTTTTAAAGGCCTTTTTTTATTTTTCCCAGCTAGCACGCAATTCACCTCACAGTCCTGCCTTTCAAAGTACCTTCAAGGACACACAAGGTTGTGGTGTCCCCAGACTGGTTCAGGTACATCGGGGTTTCTTCATAATTATTCCGCTCTTCAAGTTGAGCACTGAGAAGATGAAAAAGAGAGAAAAGATTTTTTTTTTTTCTCCCGTCCCTTTTAGTAGTATGGAAAAAAAAAAAAATCATCTTAAGGACAAGGAAATCAAGCACTTTGATAGCGAGCCTACAAAAAAGCAAAGTGAAATCAGGAATTCCTGGGAGGGAGAGGAGACCTGTGGCAGTCACCCCCCCTGACTCCATGCTCCCCCTGCTTGTCCTTTGGGAGACCAGGCTGCATTCTGAGGACTCAAAGCACATCAGGAATTAGAGTCTCCTGCCTACAGCACTCCCTCGAGAAGAAACAGAACGAAAAAAAAAATAAATAAAAATTTAAAAAACAAAATCCAAGGAAATGGGAGCGCAGCATTTTTCAAGCCTACTCAGGTACTTTGGAATTGGTAACAATTCCAGGCTGCACTGTTTGGCACGAACAAAAGGGAAAGTTAGAGATAGCAGAGGGGACGTTTAAAGGTCCTGCTCCTGAGTTTATCAAGCCACACGCTCCCTGCCAGCCCCGTGAGTGGCACCTGCCAGCCCCAGGAACAGGGAAAGCACCACAGCTCCATCACCACAGCTCCATCACCACAGCTCCAGCACCACACAGCCTCCAGTGCTGGGCTCCCCTGCCCAGCTCCCATCTCCCCATTCCTTTTCCTTTCCTCCGCCAGAAATTCACGTCAGTGTCATGTGGGAGGGAGATGCAGGGGGGAAAACCCCCTGGCATTCCTGAGTTACCCAGGCGAATCCGCGAGGTTTCCCCTCCACCCACAGTGGCAGAGTTTTTTTGGCATTTTTAGGAATGTACCAGGAAGAGGTAAATGCACAAGACACAGCTTGTAGCACACGTGGTGGGGACAGGGTGAGGTGGGGAAGAATTCTAGCGAGAACTTCCTTCTTCTGACTCAGAGTCTGAGGGTCTGTTTTTCCTGGAATCACCCCACTCTCACAACTCAGCCTCAACAGAGCGAGGACTCAGGGCAAACCAGAGCACGAGGAACAAGAAAGTCAAGGTGCACTCTGACAGCAGTGAAATCAGAGAAAGAAACAAGCCCTGAAGCCAAGCAGAAGGCTGTGCTGATACCAGGGGCTGTCCCCTGCAGTCCCCCAGCTCTGGGGACGCTGCCTTGCTGGTCCCACAGTGTGTTTATCTCCAGATGAGCAATCAGAAATAGTCAGTACCTGAAATTATTTCAGGGTCTCTTAGAGACCAGACCTCATTCCAGGCGAGGCTTCAAGGAGGGGAATTTCCATCCCCAAACTGCTGTTATTTAGCTTTTATGCCAGAGTTGCTTAATTAATTTTTCCCTGTTAGCACATGGTTAATATTTAACAAGTGACCTATTGTAAAGACCATATCACAAGTGTTGGAGCAAGACAGCCAACCCTGCTGCATTGCATTGCTGGAACAGCTTCTTGCAGTGCAGAACAGCTTTGGAGGAGGTTATTTTTTGACCAGTTCTCTTCTGACAAGTACAGGTTAAAAGTTAACACCAGCCCACACTGTCAGGAGCACCTCATGATGTCAAGAACAACTTGCTGTCGATAGCTGGAGGAGTTGTTTGGGCACAGAAAGCATTTTAAGAATTCCCCTCTCTTTGCTTTGGTTCAGCTGTTCCATTTCCCCTTTTCACAACTAGACAAAACATGTATATGACTATTTTCCTCCACTTTTGCTGCCCTTGTGTTACAAAACCCAGGCTACTGCACAACCACTCATGACAGAGACCAGAAAAAGTCAGGATACCAAAGAATTGTCTGCAAGATTTTTTTAGATGTTTCAGACAAACTTGAGAGATTTTGGACCACCACTCAATAAAAATCTCACTTCAGCATGTGGAGACAGCTGAAGGGTTGGGATGGTGAGGGAGGGCAGTGGCTCCTGTGCCCTGGTTGTGCTGGCTGCACAAACACAGCATCACAGATTCGTGCAGGAGTACAAATTCCTTTGCTGTTGGCAAAGAAACCCACAACACCTGCTGGTTATGCCAGGGCTTTGTTTCAGCAGCAGCTCTCAAAAGCATCTCTTTTCTAAAAACACAGAGCTAGAGTACACAGCAAACAGGAAGCAAAAAAACCCACACAGGTGAGGATGACTGTGCAACAAAAGCAGTGCTCTCCTTCCCACCAGCTAAACTAGACCTAAGGACACACAGATGGGGTTCTTCATGAGGCTTTAAGAGCCCACAGGAGAAAACAGGGATGAAGCTTTCTCCATTAGGAGAGGGCCATCCCAGCCAGCTTTGAGCTTCCCATCTAGGCTCACACAATCACAGAATCCCAGAATGGGTGGGGTTGGAAGGAACCTTAAAGATGAACCAGTTCCAAACCCTCCCTCTCCCACAAGCAGGGACACTTTTCACTAGATTAGGGCCCCATCCACCCTGGCCTTGCACACTTCCACTTCCCTGAGCAACCCCCGGAGCAAGCTGCTGCCTCCAGGAGAGGGACATTCCCCCCGGGATGAACGGGAAACGGGATGGGGATGTTCCCATCACCCGTGGGGCACACCCTGCCTCTCCCCAGGCTCACCTTCCAGGGGTCAGGTAATCCTCTTCTCCAGCAGCTGCACACAAAGAGACAGAGGGTTAGTGTTGGGAGGGCAGCCCAGCTCCCGCAGAGGTGTGACAGGGACAGCTCTTCCTCGCCGCACACCAAGGCATTGCCGGCAGAACCCGGGGACGTGGCTCCGAAAACATGTCATTATTTCATGTTTCCATGCGACAACCCCAGGCTTTCCACGTTGGGAGGGTATGGAGATGTTGGCGTTTAAATATAACTAGCTCCCCCTCCTTCAAATTAATATATTTAGAAAAGGCAAGTAGGGTAGGAGAATTTCAGTGAAAAACCCTCTTTCGTTCTTATCAAAGCCAGGGCACACCGATAAGCGCTGGCACTGTAAAGCCAAAGAGAGTTTAGCAGAGCCCTTCTTACAAAAGCAGCTCCCTTTGAATTCATCAAAAGTTGTGCCTAAAGAATCTGGCTATAATTAAGCCTGTATCTATAAAGAAACACCACTTAGCAGCTTAATAAGTGGTCCAGAATATTCTATTATGCAACATCAATAGGGTTTTATTATGGGAAACTGAACTTTTGCATTTCTTGATGTCGGAACACTTAACGACATTGTCCTCTGTTGTATTTAAAACAGAAGTGGGGGGGATTAGCAGACTATTTTCTAACAATTTTATTGTGCCTTCCCACAGTTGTGCGCTCCAGAGTCAAGGCATTTCCCATTGAAGAGGAGTGATAAAGATCAGCTCAGCTCATAGGCAGCTGCTGCTGCTTTACAGCCAGCTGTAAACTGCTCTCAACACGCTGCAGTCGGGAGGGAAGTGGGTTTCTGAGCACGGGATGGCGTCCAGCCTGGAAAACCAGATCCCTTTTCCAGATTAAGAGCAAAAATCGGCCCCACTGGAACCGCTGGGCTCTTATTAATGTTTGAGGGAGAAGTTATAAACAAGTAACAATGTCTTTTTTCTGTGAACTCGAAATCACAGCCTTGTACAGATGTCAATAAACTGCACATTTTAATTCATTTTCTGTAGAACAGATCTGGGGGAAAAAAAGACTGAATATCTCTTACTTGTTTCATTTCCTCTGCGGACCAAAGGCATGGTGCTTTGGAAAGCACTGAGATCAAACCTTGGGGGTCTTGGAGGCTTCCCAGGGGCAGGACCCAGGGATTCAGCTGGAGGGAGAGGTTTAATTCTTGGCCACTTGCTCCCGGGGCTGTAAGACCATTTTCCTGCTCCAGGCTGGCAGCAGAGAGGCTCCGATTCTGCTCCAGAGAAGCACAAGGACAGACAGCAATTAGCCCTGATTTAAGCAAAAACCCACGCAGGATGGTTAGTTGTGATGCTGACATTTCGAACCGGCTCTGCCTCCTCCCGATCTTGCACAGAGGGTCTCTCACCACATCACCAGAACGGCAGAACAAATGGAAATGTCCCTTTTTTACAGATTTTTACCGCGTGAACCGTGTTGGGCTCTCACCTCTCGACAGCTCCCTTCCTCTGGATTACAAAATACCAGCCCAATTTTCTGCGTTGATAACAGCTTAATCCGCCAGGATTTAGGGCCATGGGCTCAGCCCAGGCGAGGTGGCTTTCCAGGGTAAACAAAGGCTTAAGGTTTTCAGTGCTCCATCACCCAGTGTGACATCAGCAAGGGGAACTTCACAGCCTCTGAGTTCCCTAGCACCAGTTTCTCTAAGAAATATATTCTCTGATCTTAAATATGACCTTTTGCAAAGCTGGGAGGGCGCAGAGTGGGGGGAATCATGTTTAAGGTATCTTAATTAGAATTAGGCTGCCTTTGCAGACCAGTCAAGCCTTTCACATCTGTGTGCAGTCACATTTACCTTGGGATAGCAAATGGCCAAAGCACACCAAAACTAAGGTAGTCTCCTGTCCTCAGTCTTCATCCTACTCTCAAAATGTAGACAATTTCTTAGAGTGAGTTTTAAAAAGTGGTTGGATGGGGGGAATCCTCCCCTTACCCAAGCTGAGCATCAGTTTGAGACCCATTTCTCATCTCCAGGACCCCCAGGGAAAGAACAGAGCATTCCAATGAGCCACTTTGTTTGAGGGTTCCAACTCTTAGGAGCTTTCCTCTCCAGCTGCTGTATCCTGCATTCCCAGAGCACCTATAAACTCATACATTTACATATTCAATGCTAAGAAAACACCTTACCATACCTCTCTGGTGCTGAGGTGGCTCTCTTGGCACACGATAACCTGATGGGCAGAATGCAGATGCCACCACACCCTCAGCACCTGCTCCACCAGAGCTCCTGTGTCCTCTGGGAGCCTGAGGAAGAGCTACCCCACTGCCATGCAGAGCATCCTTCCCCTGGGCACACCAGTCCAGCACAGGGGACCTTCCAGAGGGTCGCATCCTGTCACGGTCTGGTGCTACAGGAGCTGAGTTTGCTGCCCGCTGGGCTGGGAGTCTTGGACTTGTTTTCTCGTTGCGGGATAAAGTCTCTTCCCAGATCTGCAGGACATGCTGGAAAGAATCCGGGAGCTGAGGGTCCTCTGGAGTTGCTCGGCTTGATCCTTGCTGGTCAGCACCACGGGACAGCAGAGGCTTTTCTGAGCTGCTCTTGGGAGAGCTCAGCTCTTTCTCCAAGGTGTTGCCCTTGTGCTCTTTGCTGTGCCCCATCTGCTCCCCATAACCCAGCCTGGCTCGAGGGAGTGCCAAGGGGTCGTGCTGGGTGGGCACGGAGGGTTGGGAGGTGGGGTGGGCAGGTTCTGATGCTTTCAGCTCTCTCTTGGTCAGGGGCAGTGGGCTGGACGTGGTGTTGCCTGCAGAGGCAGGCTTGGGAGAGATCTCCATGGGAGGTTTCTGCCCCAGTTTGTTGGCCGAGTTGGAGTCATTCTGAAATTTTGCTCGTAGGGCTTTGAAATCAGTCACTCCTTCCTGGGTGAGGGGAGAGAGCAGAGCACAGAACAGCTGCTTACAGAGCTGGAAATGGGCAGTTTAAACAATCACACTGTTTTCAGAGAGGAAGAGGCTGCACACTCAACCCTGGTCACCAAAGATATGCTGATCCTGGTGAAAATTTAAAAGCAGTGGAGGAGAATTTGCTCTTTCCAAGGATCATCCAAAGGCTCACAAATCACTTCTGGTGAAGACAAAAGAGTTGAAAACAGGGGGAAATGCAGTTGGAAAGCATGGAAACCAAGTAGACCCAAACTGGCCAGGGGAAATGCCTCCTCCCCACTGGTGATGGAGGAGAATTTCCCTCGGGAGGATGTGGCAAACACTGAATTCAGTGCTGGAGCTTCCTGGCAGAGGTGCTGCAATGCTGTTGATGCACCTGCTGGGTGTGAAAGCTGCACTTTATTTTCAGTACACAAGCACCAAACAGGGGAGAGGCCAGTGCTGCTCCAGAGATGCCCAGTCCATCCCCATCCTCCTTGAGAAAACTCCACCATGGGAAGAGATGCACTACACATCCTCCTTGATGGTGCACTCCTAATGACCCCTGGGAAAAAATCCTCTTCCTCCATGGTGCTGGTTCAGCTCAGGGTCCCCAAGGCTCTTTGGAAGCTTCTCCCCTTGCCTTTAATCCCACCCCAGGAAGCAGAGGAAACACACAACCCAAACATGTGGCACACAGAGACAGCAAGAGCATCTCCTGGTGCAGGTGAGGGACACCAGCCATGACACTCAGTTCCTCTCCCACACAGTTACCACACCCCAGGTTCTCGAAGAAAGGGATTTAATCAGTGACAGTGCAGTTTAAAAGGGCACTTAAAGAACATTTTGTTTCAGTCCCTCACTCCCCTGAATCCCACCATCCCACGCTGGAGAGAAGGGACCACAATTTTTGCCTGCAGTGCCGTGGCTTAAATTCAGCCCTGAGCTGAACTAGGGAGAAAATATGAAGAAAAATTTATGAGCTACTTAAGTCCTTGAACTGCTCTATAACTTTTTATATGCCATGATTACATTAGGTGCTCTGCTCTGGCAGCTTAGTTCAGCGCAAGGCTTCACGAGAACCTGTCTAATGAGGAAATTGGAAAAAATTATCTAGGACAGAACTTCGTTATTCTGAAAAAAGCCCCAGCCTTAAGTGTTAAGACAGAACAGATGAATAGCATACTGAGGTTTTATTGCATTTAATTGCACGATTTATTAAACACTGACAATTTCTCTTGAATAACCCCTTTCACTGACTTTATTACTTTCACAGGGTAGTACATGATGTAAAGAACCAGCCCTTGGGGGAGAGGTTTGAATTGCTCCAATTATATTTCATATTAGTGGTCAGCAGCCTGATGCTGTGTGAGCTGCCCAGACAGGCTAATCTAGGGGCGAGCCATGGGAATGGGAGCTTCCAGAGGCACACGGAGGACGAATCAGATTTTAGAGGGGGGGGAAAAAAAGTAAAAATCCCACATGCACCCAACCCCTCCAGCGATGCCAGACAGGAAATAAAGCAGTGAGGTGCCCTAATGCAATTGCAGGGAGAGGCAGCACGTGCTGCAGCAGCAGCAGCAGTTGAAGAGTTCAGTGCTGTTTACCTCCCCTTGCTGATTTTCTTTCTTGTGGCAAACAGTTCCTCATCAGTGCCCTCAGAGACAAAGGAAAGAGAAAGGAAAAAGTACCTGCTGGCAGACAGGGGGTTTTTGGTCAGGCCTCTCCCTGGCACCGGCCGTGACAGAAATGGGCTGTGACAGTCATGAGCTTGGCACTGAGATTAATTAAAGAGGGATGGATACAAGCTTCCCTTTCCCCCCCCTCAAACTGTTATTCCTCTTGCCTTGAAATGCCAGCTTCAGCTGATTTGCCTGATGAAGTGGGAGAATATCAGTGCTCAGTGCACTCTCACTAGGATGTGCTGTGGGCTGTGCAGGGGGAAAGGGGAACACATGGCCCCCAGCCAGCTGCAGGCAACTGTTGGGGTGGATGGGGTTAAACTGCACCCCATGGCCACCCCCTGCACACCCACACCCAGCTGGGCCATCCATCCCTCCCCAGAAAGCTCCTGCAAAATGCTGTTTCCTCGTGCAGGGCCGAGCTTAGCCAGACCCTCCAAAGTGCAGTGAGTGAGTTCTCCTGGTCTTTGCAGGGATGATTTTCCATTAGAGCTGGGACTGTTTCAAACCACAACTCCATCCAAGCAGCTCTCCTGTTCATCCCATGCACCTTTAGCTGGCCCAGGGAGATGCTCAGCTGAGACACAGAGCTGGGCAGGTCACGGGCAGAACACACGTGGAGTCCTGGTGCCCCAGGAGCCCAGGGAGGGCTCAGGTCCCCTGAAAATCAGACCAGCTGACAAGCAGGGAGATTACACTAATAAATTAAAGGGCTTCCAAAGGCCCACAATGTGAATTACAGCTACATCTGGCCAAATAATTGACTGCGAATAATACTACACTTGGCAAAAGCCTGTGCAAGATGAGAGGGGAAGAGAGAAAAAAGGAAACAAACTTCCACTGGCCGGAAAGCTGCGAGCATTGAGGAGTCAGGGGACAGAAGCATTACAGAGCCAGGGGGCAGCTAAACTTTCCATATTTTCTCCCTATAAATAAAATGCTCTTCCAACATCAAGATCAGCCTAGGAAGCAGAATAAAGCTCAGCTTTAAGCCTATGAGAAAGATGCCTTTTAGGAGGAGCACCAGCAGGAGGTTTGTGCTGATATCTTGGACTAACCAAAAGGCATCTCAGTTGTTGAATCCCAGAATGGTTTGGATTACAAGGCACCTTAGATCATCTTGTTCCAACCCCCTGCCACGAGCAGGAACACTGACCAGGTTGCTCAGAGCTCCCTCCAACCTGGCCTTGGACACCTCCAGGGATGGGGCAGCCACAGCTTCTCTGAGAAACTCGTGCCAGGGCCTCCCCACCCTCTAAGTGAAGAATTTCTTCCTAATATCTGATCCAACTCTGCCCTCTTTCAGTTTGGAAGTCATTCCAGGGCCTTGTCAAAAGTCTCCTTCCAGCTCCCCTGTGGCCCCTTCAGGTAGTGAAGTGCTGCAATAAGGTCACCCCAAAGCCTTCTCTCCTCAATTAATCAACTCAATCGAACTAATCCTCATTAGTTTCCTGGAGCTGCTTTTCTAAAATGAATCAACACGGGAAGACAAACCCCATTCAAGACAGGCCAGACAGCCTAGAGGAAGCACTGCCTGTTCCCTTNGCAAGATGAGAGGGGAAGAGAGAAAAAAGGAAACAAACTTCCACTGGCCGGAAAGCTGCGAGCATTGAGGAGTCAGGGGACAGAAGCATTACAGAGCCAGGGGGCAGCTAAACTTTCCATATTTTCTCCCTATAAATAAAATGCTCTTCCAACATCAAGATCAGCCTAGGAAGCAGAATAAAGCTCAGCTTTAAGCCTATGAGAAAGATGCCTTTTAGGAGGAGCACCAGCAGGAGGTTTGTGCTGATATCTTGGACTAACCAAAAGGCATCTCAGTTGTTGAATCCCAGAATGGTTTGGATTGCAAGGCACCTTAGAGATCATCTTGTTCCAACCCCCTGCCACGAGCAGGAACACTGACCAGGTTGCTCAGAGCCCCTCCAACCTGGCCTTGGACACCTCCAGGGATGGGGCAGCCACAGCTTCTCTGAGAAACTCGTGCCAGGGCCTCCCCACCCTCTAAATGAAGAATTTCTTCCTAATATCTGATCCAACTCTGCCCTCTTTCAGTTTAGAAGTCATTTCAGGGCCTTGTCAAAAGTCTCCTTCCAGCTCCCCTGTGGCCCCTTCAGGTAGTGAAGTGCTGCAATAAGGTCACCCCAAAGCCTTCTCTCCTCAATTAATCAACTCAATCGAACTAATCCTCATTAGTTTCCTGGAGCTGCTTTTCTAAAATGAATCAACACGGGAAGACAAACCCCATTCAAGACAGGCCAGACAGCCTAGAGGAAGCACTGCCTGTTCCCTTCCCAGAGGTTTTTTGGCTTATTCCCTTCTTTATCTCGATTCCCAAGGGAGCTCTGGTGGGTAAATGTTTAATCTGTGCTGCCCTCTGCCCTGGCGTGGGGCTGCTGGAGCCAAGCCCAGGCACCCCGGGCAGGCTGACGAGAGCACACTGCAGATATCATCGACTCATTAACCCGCCCGCTTCTCCCAGAACATAAATAAATAAATAAGTAAAACCCAGCTCTCCTTTTTGTTACATTAAGAGGCACAACTGCAGCTCATGCTGGAGCAAGAGGGGAAGGAAGCAGGCGCTGGGAGCCCCCAGTTTGGGG
The DNA here is from genome assembly GCA_013396875.1 of Vireo altiloquus. Classification (NCBI taxonomy): domain Eukaryota; kingdom Metazoa; phylum Chordata; class Aves; order Passeriformes; family Vireonidae; genus Vireo; species Vireo altiloquus. Next base: position 927,147 of record VZRF01013111.1, on the reverse strand, counting down.
CAGAAAAGCAGCATCTGTGCAGTCTCCACGCAGAGCAGGAGCGGCGATGAGAGCGAGCACATCACTCCCAGATTAAACTGCTCCCGGCACTCCATGGAGGGAACAGCCCCAAGCTGCGATTCAGCAGCAGGAAACCAAGCAGAAATCCCTCCCTCAGGCCAGGTGCAGAGGGAACAGAGCCCCAGGAGTTACCAGGTCCATCCCTCGCTGCTCCAGGCCGGCTCCAGCGGTTCAGCCCAGTATATTCCGTGTCCCACGGCTGCTCTCGCTCCGGTGCCTGTGCTGCAGCCACGCCAGGCGAGGCGGAGCAAGCCCTGAACACACCTGGGCTGGGGCTGGGTCTGCCCCCGGGGCGGGGAGAGCCTCACCTGGGCAGGGCTGAGCCTGCCCAGCAGCCCTTGACCGGACCCACGGCTCCCTTGGTGTCTTAAATGGCTACTTAGAGACTAGACAGGAATAAAGGAATAAAGGAGGGATTTATTTGAAAGGTTTTCAGATGCACACTTTGGGCTCCAGAGGCTCCTGCCTCAGTGCATCCCAAAATGGACAATGACAGCTCCCGAGTTCTTCACACTTTAATATCAGCATAAATTCACCAACCAGAACCCAGCCACTAATGGAATTTGCCCAAGCTTGCCCCCCTGTCCCCAAGATGAAGGTTTGCAGTTGTTGGGCCCAGGAGGGTCTGGGTGTCCTTGGAGAGCGAGCTGGAGAGGCTTTGTTATGTCAGTGTGAGCATGAGAGAACAGCACTGAACGAGTTCCAGGGAACTGCAGAGTTACACTGGGCACTGCAGGGCTGGAAAAATATAAAAGTTAAAACCTAAGGCATCACCTTGAACCACAAATGTCAGCACCGTGGCAGGCTGGGGACAGGAAAGGGAGAGCTAAGGTTTGGATTGCTTTGTGAGGGAAAGAATGGCACCTGCCCTCGGCAAGGGTCCCCCCACAGCACCCATGTGCCCATATGATGTCTGTACCCCTGGAAGTTCATAGAATATTACAGGGATTCGGGTAAGAAGGGGCTGGAAAGATCATCCAGCTCCAACCCCCACACTGTGTTCTCAGGTCCCTTCTCAGAGCTGGGGCCAGCAAAACTGAGGAGAGATGAGGAGCCCCACCATGTCCAGCAGTAATTCTTACCCCAGTTTTTAGGTCTCCTCATGGGTGACATCCACTCTTCTGCACCAGCTCAGCCTGCACCAGGCTCTTCCCCACGGCGAAGCCAGAGACCTCAGTGTGATTAAACCAGACATTTCCCAGAGAAACCAAGTGCTCCCTCCATCTCTGGACAGCAGAGCCCAGCAAGAACAGTCACCCTTGCTGCAGCTCACACATACTCCCTGCTGAAGCAGCTCCTTTCCATGGCGAGCTGGTCCTCAGGGTCCTAAGGACAGGCCAGCGAAATTAGGGCAAACAAGACTTCTCCTGTCACTGGGTGTTTCTGCCCTGGAGAACACACTGAAAGAATCTGTCCGAGCACTGAGCCCATGTTTTTACAGAGCATGTCTCCCAGGAAAAGCAAGGCTGGTTAGCTCGGCAAGAAGAGAGCTGAGAGCCTCAGGACTTCCTTTTCCCCTCTGTAACTGATCAAATATTGTTTCATCTCTTTCTCAGGAGTGCTTGGTGTTTTCCCTGGAGCAGAGACAGCTGCTGCACAGAGCTGGGGTGCTGGTGGCATTCAGAGGTGGCTGCTGATGGGGCTTGGGAGGGCAAAAAGCCATGGGCAGCCTGAGCAATACTCAGGAGCTAACCCTAATCCCACACAATCAGACTCAGCCTCTCTCCTATAGATCATTCCCAACAGGATGCCTGGGAAAGAAATGGTGAAGAGACCTTAAAAATCATCCAGTTCCAAGTCCCTGCTGCAGGCAGGGACACTTTCCTCTAGACTAGGTTTCTCAAAGCTTCATGCAGCCTGGCCTTGGACACTTCCAGGGATGAGGCAGCCACAGCTTCTCTCACAGGGAAACCTGTGCCAGGGCCTGCCCACCCTCACAGGGAAGATTTTTTTTCCCTAATATCTGATCTAACCCTGTCCTCTTTCAGTTTGAAGCCATTCCCCTCTGTCCTAGCCCCCTCTGCACATGGGCATCGAGCACATCCTTGCCCCAAGCACCCCGAATGCCTTCAGGGGTGGGGCTGATGCTCTCACAGCCTAAACTGACCCTGCTTTCCAGAGCCAGACTTGAGGGGAGCTGAAAAATAACAGGAAGAGAAACCGAGGAAAAGAAAAAGGCTTATTTGTCAGAGATGTGGCTCGAAGCATGAGTCTGGCTCCTCACCACATGAAAAGCCCTGCTGCAGCCTGGAGGTCTTGGAGGAAAAAGGGGGGTCCTGCCGAGCTGGGAGCTGGCAGGGAAGTCTCCCAAGCCAGTGCTGGAGTCACAGCGTGATGGGAATCAATGCCAGCTTTGTGTACAGGTAGCTGGGGAGGATTTATGACCTGCCCAGTGGTATGAACACAGGCCGTGAATCACAGCACTGTTGGGGAATCAGGAGGTTCTGACTTCAGAGCTGCAGCCCTGAGGAAAAGGACAGGGCAGATTCCTCTACGTGCACTCTAAAAATTAAAGTAAAACGCTGAAAGTTTCTTTAAAACATGCATTTTGCGAGTGCTAGCCCTGTGGGGCCCAGGGCTGCCATAAATCACACCAGGCTACAACAACTGCACGGGGCAGCCACGGTGCTGTGAACATCAAACACTGCACAAGTGGAATTTCAGGGCAGTCCAGTCTTTTTTGGAAGGTAACAAGATTTAGGTATTGGCCATGGCATAATTGGTGATAACATTAGCCCAGTGTCAGGATATTTTAGTCTGGGGATGGTCTGACAAATCGTTTTTCTCTGCCACAGCTACCGGCCCCACACGTGGGACAACACTGGGAAAAGGCAGAAGGGCCCATAGCTCTGAAAAAAACACCTCAAAATCCCCTGAAAATGGGGGAAATGGAAAGCAGGGCACAGCCTTGTGCTAGGGAAGGATTTGGCTCGGGTTTAATGCCTTATTCTGTTCCCAGGAGGGCCAGGACACTCCCCCCAGCCTGGTTCTCTGCATATGTCATGGAATTCTAGAATGGTTTGGGTTGGAAGGGACGCTAAAGATCCTCTAATTCCAAGGGCAGGGACGAGCATGGATCTCATCCTTTTCCTGCCAGGAGGCCATATCGTGGCTTTCCAGCAGAGGGGGAAATAGGATCACTTGTTCCACCACCGAGTCGCTTGCTCTGTCTTGCATTTCGGAAGGGATTTTGGAAAATGCAGTATTATTGATTCCTGCATTCCAAAAGCCAACACCTGCTTTGACTGGCCAGGACAAGCACTGTTTAGGAGCCCGTGTAGGTACCCACACAGCTCCATCAGAAGTTTTAAGATCAGCCCCTTCAATGCCCTGTAGGAGTCAAGAAAATTAATTTAAAAGCCTTGCAAAGTGTCAGGTATTTTATCTGTCCAAGCCACACGGCTGTCTCTGCAGAACAGCCCTGATCCCACAATTAAGGACACACTTTTTTTTTTTCCCCAGCAATATAGCAAATATAATCCCCTCTGTGTTCAGAGCTAAGTGTTTGCTCTGGTGGAAGACGTTTTTATCAGAGCAGTTCTGGGTTCGGTGGCACCAAATGGGGACTGGCAGGTGGAGCACTAAGGCTGTGATCACCTTCTGGCCCTTGGGTGGACCTTTTCCACATCTCTCCACAGGCAGCCTCAGTAACTGAGAGACAAGCATAAAAAATAAGGATCTAAGCTAAGGATCTATCCCCTCTCATCTAAGGAGATGAAAACCAGATGTACCTGAGGAAATGAGATGCAGAAGGGGTGCACAGAGAAAAGGACAGTGGCCAGAGGCTGGTCAGCAGCGTTTGCTGTCCCCTCTCTGACATCAGCGATGAGCAGGGCCAGGCACAGCCTGCAGCAGCCTTTTCCTGCTGTAATGCAGACAGCTTTACAAACTGCAGGAACATCATCACAGCATCTGCTCTGCAGGATGAGCTACACCAAACCTTGTCCTTCTTCACGCTTCTACTCAGGCCTCCTACTTGCTCTACATTATAAAGCCATCTTGGAACCTAAATCCTTCTCTTGATGACACCTGCGCTGGGATTGGGATTTTTTGAAGTTCAGAGATGAAGACCTTGGTAGCCAGCCTGGCTTCCTTGGCAAAACAGAGGTGCTTTTACCAAGCTGCTGTGCAGAGAAAGAGAGGATGAGCTGAGAAAGGCCCATGTGTGCTGCAAAAGCACATGTGAAACTGATGCCAAAATGATTTTTTGCTTTTTCTTTTATACCCCTCTTACATACTCTTTTANAGACCCACGGCACCATTAAACCAGAGACCAACATCCTGGGAGCCCCAGACACCAAGGGCCTCTCCAGAACACATTTTGGAACCTCAGACAGGCCCAGCCAGGGGGAAGGTTCCTCAGAACAAAGGGTTCACTTGAGCCTCTCATTGGAGAATCTTTGATAAATATGTTAATTTTGCAAGGCCTATAATTGTGTGTATTTCAGTGTGAGGGAGTTGCATGCATTTTCGGGGCATTCCACCTGGACCAAGTGCTGCACCCAAGGATCCTGAAATAAATACCGAGGTAAAAACCCCTTTACCCCATAAACCATGTTTTGGTTTTAATTTTATGACCAGGGAAAGGCATCAAAGCAGCAAATTTCCAAGGGCAGAGCTCCAGCTGCGAGGCACAGCTTCTGGATCTTGCCATAGCTCTGTGCATAGCTCTCTGTCACCCCTGCACATTGCAACAACCTCTGTATTGTTTAAAAAAAATCCCCACCATCCCTGAATAAAAGGCTGTCTGCTCTGCCCTTTTCCCTGGTGGGCCATGAGAGAGCAAACAGCACGTGGCAGGTGTCAGTCACATCACAACTTTGTGTAGGATGGATGGAATAGAATAAAAAAGAACAAGACTCTCTGCCTTTAGGTGTTCAGGGTCTTCAAGTAGGAACAAAATTCAGATTTACAGTATTGCATGAATAATGTACTACAAAAAATATAAATAGAATATTGGCATAAAAAAGGATGAATTTTTTTGCATAACTGTATCCCTTGCAGCAAAAGCTATATGAATATACTAAAAATAAAAATCCAGATATGAGAAAGGAACAAATGCAAATTGCTGGATGACAATAACATTATGTTATATACATTACAACTTCACCCTGGGGCTAGGCTTGTGCAGCCAGCCACATTACCCACAGGCTGCTCAGGTGATACCTAGAAGATCAATGCACTCTTCAGGCAGAAATTAATTCCCTTTGTTGGGCCAAACACATTTGGAGTGGAACAAAATCCTGTGTTGCTCTCACAGAGTTTTTTTACACTGAGATAATCTGGCTNTGGGCCAAACACATTTGGAGTGGAGGCTTTTTTGAAGTGGAACAAAATCCTGTGTTGGTCTCACGGAGTTTTTTTTTACACTGAGATAATCTGACCCTGATTTTAGGTATGTAAGGTCTGTGAGTGAGGAGCTGTGTGTCTTTTAATTAAAGAGTTCTTCAGTGTCAGGGAAAGAGCTCTGTGGTGGGAATAGCCACAAAGTGATGCTGCGAGCTCACTGCCCAGCCCAGCCTGCTCACAGCCCTTTTTCCATGCTCCTGAAGACTTCATGGCTCATCCACCTGAAGGTGACTGCATCACCATGGCCAGCATGGCCAGCACTGAAAGCCAGAGGTCCAGAGACTTAATTCAGGTTTGGAGTCAAGGATCCAACACAAGCATTTTAGATCCATTCAATTCACAACGTTCTAAATGAAACCATAGCTTTTATACACATATATATATACATATCTCATTTTTGGAACATTACACCTCTGAGAAAGGTTCTTTAATTTCACCTCTAGCGTGGAGTGCCTTGCTGGCTGCTTAAATCTCTCCCTCACGCCTCTCCCCTAGACGACCTCACCTATCAGTGAGAAATTGGTGTTGTGCCTGATTGCACAAACCAGCCCAGCCTTTTACCTGGGAGATGTGCCACAAATAACTTCCATTATATATAGGGGGTGTTTCTGATGCTGCTATCAGAAAAGAGAAGATATAATGCCTCGACAGCCTCGCTTAGATGCTGAGGAGGCACTTGGCTGTGCAAAACAGCCATTTGTATCACAGGACAGCCCAGGTTTGGATGGAAGGCAGCGGGGTGCATCCCCACCAGACCTCTATAAGCATGGCTGGAACCTTTTTATGTCATTCTGTCTTAACAGCCACCTGCAGAGAGGCTGTGATGTGTAGCAGGGAGGTGACGAGGGGGATCGCCTCAGGCTGGTCACATTTCCCTACTTTTTCTCCCAGGCAAAAGCAATTTAGGTTTAATAGTATATTAAAAAAATATTAAACCCCCTTATTGGAGTTCTTCTTGCACAGGCAAAGGGAGGAGAAGGACTTTCTGAGCCCATCTACAGTGCATTAGCAGGTAAAGGATTGCATTAACATACTCCCCAAGGTCGCAGAGGGGCACTTCTCATTTCATTTCAATGCAGAGTTTACCCCTGTGCTACCTTCCTCTGTGTTTAGCAAAGACAGGCCCCAGGGTCACTCTGAACTTTAATTACATGAAAATAACCAGCTAAGAGGTCCTTTCATTTTGATCATTTACAACATCAGTTATTGAAATGAGGTTTGCAATTGATTTGGGAAATACACAAAATGACGCTTCCAGCCCAGCCTTTTGTGGACGCAGGACAATTCACTGTCTGCTTAACAGCTATAATAGCCCAACAGCAGATTTTCCTACAATAATTACACTTTCTCTTGAATTTATTGAGGTTCAAAATTCCAGTTGTCTGCTGGGAACACTTCATTTATGCACGAAACATCTCAGCCCACTTATGCAGAAGAAAAAGCAGTGGGAAACAGGCACTTGTTTGAACACACAAGTCTCCATGGATCTCTTACTCTTTTTTAAACTGATACCTAATGAAGGTACAGATTCCTTGTGCATTTTTGTGCCGCCCAGGGCCCTTAGGGGCATTTTGGAGGCTGTGAAAACTTGTGGAAATAGCTATGAGGCAACTTGGGCTGTGACCAAGTGTCCTTCCTATGGCCATTTTCATGTTCTTCTAACACAACAGAACTAAATATTGCCATCTTGTGACTATTATCTCAAAAATAAATAACATGTGGCGTTCTTGCTTGCTGTGGTATTGCTTTCTTACTCTTGTGCACATCCACTATTTCTGTTCTAAGATTCTAGCCAAAAAAAGCATCAGAGCCACCTTGAGCAGATGGGTTTGCACAGGGTATGGCCACAACAATTTCCAATGCAGGGGACATCTTCCTCCCCCCAAATCACTTTAGAGAACAAGGAATTTGATTCCCACGTTGCAGTGGTTGTGTAGAGCCATCCAAAAGCCAGGTGATAACTCCCATCAGCTTTAGAGGTGGGAAACTGGGGCTGGCAAGGGGAGGAAGCTGAACTGACATTTCCTTCATGTGTCTGGAAGGTACACGTTCCTCATAACACAATTTTGTGTTAATCTTCAATTTGCTGTACTGGGAAGCTTCTCCCTGGTCAGCCACCAGATACACCAAAATTACAGTGAAGTCACTGTGGGAAATAACATGAATTTCCTCCTCCTTCAAATTAAAAGGAGGGTGCAGGCTGGACAAGAAACACGCTGCTGCAATAGGGCTTGATTGGCTTTAATGTGGTAACAGTTGCACAGTTTAATATATTTCCTTGCCAGAAAACAGGGAATTTGTTTCCAAAAGGGCAAAGGCCTCTGGGATGTGTCCTGATTCTTTGTGATTCGATCTGTGCTGCTGTCAATGATTTACTGCTACATTTCGGAGCCTGGTGGGCTCCGTGCTCCTTCCAGCAGTCCTGAAAACTTAAAAGCTTTGGTTTGCAGCTGATCTATAGCAAACATTTACATATGGAAAAGCAATGTGGTGGAGCCTGGGTCAGCTCTGTCCCTTGATCCTGTCTCTGTGTTCACTGGCTTTGACACCAAGCCATGCCACGGCGTGCAGGGAGCTCCAGGCACTGCCTTCCCAAAGGTAAGTCTGATCCCCTTCCCACATTTCCACACAGGAATTGCCAGCACATCAATCAGACCATCAGTTTTGTCCCTACTTGAGGCATGTGCACAGAGCTACCAGGAAAAAACATAAAAATTTGGCAGTTGTCCAAAGCCCAAGCCAGGCATCATAATTCCTTCTTAAAGGAATTGTTTGCACAAGGGTTTTTCTTTGACAGATGACTATTAAGCCTTCTTAAACTTCCTTACCAAAATTGCCAGGCTGGGTTTGGGCACTTGAAATGAATTGTCTATACAGGATGATTTATGAGTTAATATTTTTCATATTCTTTTGCATTATAATTATTTTACATTTGACGACATGAAGCTAACAAGTGCATGTGAATAACCCAGTTTTCAGTCCAAGCCAGATCCTCATACCTCAGGTTTTTTTCCATGAACAATATTATTAACCCATCCAAGTGTCACTTGGGCTTTGAAGGAAAGGAATAAACAAGTTACATTTTTTCTAAAGCTATAGTGTTGTGATAGGGAAATGGGTGGGGTTTTTTTTTCTACAGCTATTAATTTCAGGCTTGTTGTAAAGGCAAATATGATTTAGAAGGATCAAAAAAAGGTATCAGTGATAATTGGAACATGGAGACAAGGAGAAGGCAGAAAGAAAAAAACTGTGGTAGTGATACACTTAATTATGAAGGCTCATTCCAATAATCCCTTTTGAAAATGAACAAAGACGAGATTTTTGATGTTTGATGAACTTATCAAACAAGGCAGAATAATGAAGAGGTAAATGTAAAATCCAATCGAAGGTGAGCCAATTAAGTACTTCGTGAAGTGCTGAAGGATGCAGCCCACAAATCCTCCTGTCAGAGCAAAAAGGCATCAATATCTGCATGTCCTCCTGTTGCCAGGATGGTTTTTTACCTTATCCAGCTCTGGGTTTGTCTGCAGGCTCCTGGGTTTTCGTCTCACACACGGATCTGCACCCACAGGCTCCCTTCCTGAGCTGCTGTGGCTTTCATTGAGTAAATCTCTCTTCCCCAGCCTCTGATGAATCCCCAATGAGCTCCATACCTCTGCTAATTATCAATATTTCTCTTTGGACTGCAGTCTTGTGAGTAAAACAGGCTGCTCATTAGTTAATCACCAAAATAATAATAAAAATAATAATGATATGACTCAGAGCAAACCCTCAAAATGCTTCGAAGGCTGTGGCAAATGCAGGGTTGTATTTGCATGCCTCAGATTGCTCCTCAGACAAAGAAAAGGCTCATACAAATAAGGTTTTAGGAGGAGGGACAGAACCAGAGATTGTAATGACTGGGCTGGGAGGCAGGAGAAGGATTTTCTGGCTGTTGTATAGGGATATTCAGGGTATGTGCAAAGAGTCTGGTCCAAGGGCCACTACCATACAGTACTTTTGTCGTTTTCTCCTTTTATAATATTCCTTCAGTTATTTCCTTCTTCTCAGAATTTATGTATTTTGCTTTACAAATACTCAGCCAACAAATTCTTAGTCGACATCCTTTGTACCTTGTCCTCTTTGCACTGTTGGTGCAGCCATTCCCAGCATTCCACGAACCCCGTGGAAACCAGGGTCTCATTTCATACCTGCCAGGAAAAATCCCAACCACTGAGTTCACAGTGGCGTAAAGAAAGTGACATCAGGACAGGCTCAGTAGTGATAAACATCACTGCTCCTGGAGATTGTGATGTGCTTCTGAAAAAGCATCAGCTTTTCTTTAAAACCTGTCTTTTCACTACATTCCTCCTGTTTACTCAGCATGTTTGGTCTTATATATACATTATACATACATGCATACATTTATACATATCTATATATTTAATTGCAATCTACCTATTGGAAAGGGCAAAGATCTCTTGGGAGAGCAGGAAACCCAAGACAAAATCCCCAGGTACTGCACCTGTGGCCTCTGATGAATTCTGATGGTGAATACATGGATGGGACATCTTGGGATGCTTCCAATTTCCTACAAAACAGCTTCCTGGTGGAAAAAAGTCACACACACACAGATAATTTTCCCCCTTCCAGCCTCTATCCCCTCTCAAAACACAGCTTCAAAGACCTTAGACCACTCTCTCTTCCCCTCCCCAGAAGAAGCAGCAGAGATGTTAATTCTCCAGCTCCTGTTGACTGTCAGCTGAGCCAGTGGTCAGGATGGACTGATTGCTTCCCTTGCCAAGAGAAAAAAGTAAGGATCCACTGTAATGTATTCATTTATCTTCAGATGTGTCTGTGATGAGGATGTACACACATTAATTATATATATTATACATATTCATCATTCTGAAGCATCCAGTAAACTCATCCAAATATGATGGAAATGCTCCTCTGCTAGAGAGGCTCTTACTTACCCTGGTGTAAACTGGGGAATAAATTCACTTGAGGCAGCAGAACAGGAAAAGCAAAATCAAGGGAAATGGTGGAAGAATCGGGCCAGAGTATTTGCCCAAGACTTTTTTCCTTTCCTATCTCAGATTTAATTAAGTATCCCCTGATTCTTAATGCAAATAGTCCAGTGAGAAGAGATTAGAAACAGCCTTCATGCCTCAGCTCCTGTTCTCGTATTTGTATATCATTTCACATATGTCTTCATAGTTTGGGAATTTATTTTCAAATACCTGACATAATTCTGCTTTCTACTGAGTTTATGTTATCCCTGCATTTTTTGTTCCTTTGCTTATAGGCAGTATATTTTCAGTAGATAACATGGCAGTTCTCCCTTTCCTTTTTTTTTTTTTCCCCTTCTCAGTTTAAAGAGCAGCAATTCTCATTAATAATCCATCAGAAACGTGGCAGGATCAGTGTTGTAATTAGTGTCTGTGTCCATCTGAGCCCAGTGCATTGCAGGACAAAGCATATGCAGCTGGAAAAATGCCACATTTTTCCAAGGTATAAAGCAGAGATATTTTTAAAGCTGCCATTCCAGCCCCCTCTGAGTTCAGGCGTGCGAACTCCAGGCAAATCCAAGCTCCCAGCTCTCTGCAGACTCCCCTTCATTTACAACACACGAAGTCTTCAAGCCACGCACACACAAAACCAGGGATATAGATAAAAGTGATAGTTTTGATTGCTTTATGGCCTGTGGAGGTGATGTCTCAGGGGGATACAAGTGGCTGTGTCTCTGTGCAGCACCGGTACCGGCGGCTTGTGCGGCCAGCAGCGTTTGGAGGGCGACGCTGCGCGGGGAACCTGTGGGATGAGCAAGCCTGCAGAGCTGAGACAAGGTGCACAGGGCCAGCTGGCTGTGGGCAGGACTTCCAGTGCCAGGAAACAGGTGAGTGAACTGGGCACAAACCCCTGCCACAGAGGTTTTAGTCCTGCAGGTATCAGTCCCCTGCCCTGGGGTGAACCAGTACGAGAGACAGCAGGAAATTTCCCCTCTTTAGTGTTTTTCCCCTCGCACTTCTGCAGAAACCCATCCATATTACGCTCAGATTTGGGTAGAAAAGGAGGCTGTGTGACATGGAAAACGTGAGTTTTTCAGTGGAACAAAGAGAACAGGGATGTTCTGCTCCAGCTGCTGTGCAGCACGCTCGCGCTCCCCTCCGCGGGCACAACGCACCCACAACACGCTGCTTCCTCCCCTGCTGGAGACAGAGCTCAGCCATCAATCCAACCAGCAATCTGTTGGGGTGATTTAGTTATTTTTAGCCATCTCCAGCTCTGAGGATTAGGATATAAAATGGCTGTTCTCTGAAACTTTGACTGGCCTTGACAGATTTTTGTTTCTACACAAATGGCTCAAACTTCCGTCCTGAGCATGTAACGAAAATTCTGTTGAAATTTGGAACCACAGGTCAGCTCTGTGACCAGCTCACCAGCTGGAGCAGGTTATCATCACTCCACTGGGGTAAATTAAGCAGTGCCAGTGCCCTCCTCAAGGCTTTCTCCACACTCCCAGAAGCAAAAGCCCTTCCATGTTTCCTTCCCTGCAAATATCCATTCCTGCACTCTAATTATTGCAATAAACTCCCCAAATGCCTCCTGCAATGGGAAGAGGAAAAATTGCACTTTAATAAGATGGAGTTGACTTCCTTAAGCCAAGGGGAGAAAGCTATTCTTATAGCAACTTTCCAAGGGCATAAACTTAGAAAATAAAGTCACGACAGCGAGGTGACCTCACCTTGATTCCCAAGCCATGGAAGCCCACAGGAGTGGCCAGCTTGGACTCTGTGCTGTGTTTAGGTCACAAAGACCTTCCCCCAGGAGCTTGGAAAAGCAAATTCCCAGTGGAATAGCGCTGTGTTTAACACCCAGCATGACTCCTTGAGGCCCTGATATGTGGGTGGAAAGCAGCACAATCAGTGCAAGCTGCCAGCCAGGATTTCTGGAGGGCGGATAAGCCACTGCCTGCATCTGTGCACTTTAGGGCGCTGCATCAAAAGGCATCTTGTGTGCAACGGAGACAAAGACTGCAGAGATGGGTCTGATGAGGAAAACTGTGAGGATGAAGATACTGGAAGCCCTTGTGAAGATCTGTTCTCAATCCCAGGGGCGGAAAAAGCAGCCCAAGGGTGAGTAATTAATCAATAGCTGCTCCTCTTGCAATCAAAACAGGATTATGTTTCTTACATTGCTCTTCCTTAGTAATAGCTGTGATCCATGAATTGATAGGGGGCTGTACAGAACCCAAAGGGGAGGTGCTGTCCCATGTGACCATGGGTAGCAATGAGGGCTCATTCTAGCTCTTATTTCAAATTCTGACCTCGGCCTCTCCCAGCCACACTCTACTTGTGATGCCCTCTTTGTACTCCCGTAAAAATATATTCCAGTTATCTCACAGCCTTCTCCAGTTGTTAAAAGTAATAGACTAAAGCAAACAGCAGACTTTGGAGATGCCTGCTGGGCATTCATCCTTAAGGAGATTTAACTCCAGGATTTAGGACTTCGGAGCACAGATTCAAGGCAGAGAGCCTGAGCTCCACACGAGTGTATATAAATACTCCTGTTCACAAAAAAGTGTTTCCCTGTTCAGTTTCCAATTTGGATCAGGTAGTGCAGGCAAAAGAGAAATCCAGAAGAACCAGAAAGGCAAATTGTGCACTGTGGCATTCTTGTTGTAAATCCTATGTTTTAACCAAGCTACTGCTCAGTTTCACTTGGAGAACATGGCCCTGCCTGTGACAGGGGTTGGAACAAGATGATTTTTAAGGTCCCTCCCAGCCCAAACCATTCTAGGATTTCATGAGCATGAGCTACAGGATGAGAATGGAGCTCGCTGTTGGATAACTTTCCCATCAGCTCGATGGGACACTCTCTGGAGTTCATGAGATAAATGTTTCTCCTAGGGCCTGGGAGAGTCCATCCAAAGTTTTACAAGTCATGCACTAATTTTCACTGAGAACCCTGTTTAAATTCTGCTCTCAGAGGTGTTTCTTCTGCAAAACACAGAAAAAAGCAATGGCATTTGCTATCTAAATCCTGTTGAGAAGAGCAGTGCTGCTGCCTAGTTTGAATAATGCTTTCACTTTGGGCCATGGAATTACATGGAATACCAAGTAATAGGAGGGATTTCAGAGGGCAGCAGCTGTGAGGGCTGGAGAGCTCGAAGAAAGAGGAGTAAGGAAATAATAAGTGACAGACTTGGCAAAGCACAGGCTTCATGTCTAGGGAGGGTGTTAACTATCCTGAGAAATGGGACCATTATTAAAAAGAAAGAGACGAAATTAAGATACAAAATAATTGCAGAGAATGCCAGGAAGCACTTCGTGACAATGAGGTGCATTAGGCTCAAGAGGAACCTGGAGGAATTCCAGGACTTTGGGACTTTCATATCTGTACTTGCAGGGAGGGGCTGGGCAACTTCACTGATTTCTTCCATTCCTCTCATCTGAGCCCAAACTAATGTCTTGGAAGTAAAATGGCTGTTTGTCTCCTGGTAGCTTTGGGAAGGAGATAGCAACGAGATAACAAACCCAACCCAGCTTTAAGTTCTGTCCCAGTTCCTCAGGAGGCCTGAGGATAGCTAACCTGTAGTGTCAGGAGAACCTGTGACAGGGACTGAGGAAACCAAACCCGAGCTGAGGATAACTTCCTGAACGCTACTCCTCTCCAAGATACAACATCCTAACGCAGGAAGAGAGGCAGAACGTATACGACCCTGGATTTTTTGGAGGGCTCTGTGAGCCCGTGTACAACGGGGAGTGGCGGGAGCTGCAGTACGATGCTGCCTGTGAGCGCCTGTACTACGGAGACGACGAGAAGTATTTCCGCAAGCCTTACAACTTCCACGTCTACCAGTTCCTGGTGAGTGCTTCAGGAGGTCAAATTTAGCAGCAGTTTCCCAGCAGAAAGCCAAACCTCACACAGAGATATTAGGTACATTCTGTCATTCTCTGTAGGTTGTCTTTAAGGTACCTCAACAGGCACTCGATGGTGTAAGTGATGGTTTATGGCACGTCAAAGAGCTAACGTGCTTTATCACCCAGGCATCCCCACTGCTTCCTCTGGCCCAGTCACAGCCAAGGGAAAGGTGTTTTCTCTAAATTCTGCTATTAATGAGCTGTAGAGCTTGCACCAGCCTCTTGCCTCTCTGGGGAGAGAGTTGGCCATATGTGAAATGGTACCGATGCTGCTGGTTCAGTCTCTGAAAGCAGTTTATGTCTGTGGTGTGGCTACAAGGGGCATAAATCCAAATTCTGAGTGAGAGAGGGATCCTGAAACCCATCACCATGGATCACAACACCTATAGTTCAGGAGGTCACATCTGATGCTGGACACTGATCCAAGCAGAGCAAGGCTTCAGCTTGGGTCTCCCATGTCCTAAGGGGGTGCCTTGGCCAAGCTGTTGAACATCCATCATGTTTTGTGACGTGAATGAATGAACATACATTATTCCTGGGAGATATTACTCACTGCAAGTAGCTTTCACGTCCCCCCAGCAGGCAGAGTCCCTTAGTCCCCACTTTGAACACTGGGGCTGGCTTTTTACAGAGCTGGCAAATGGCACAGCCCAGATTCAGCAGAGCTGCTCGATTCCACGTGCCACCAAAGCAGAGCTGTCAAGGAAAAGGTAACTTCTCTAAGACAGAGGCAAAACAATGTTTGTTTTCTAGCCTTGCCATTGCAAATAGATGTTGAATTTTTTTTTTTTTTCTAAATAAAATCATCCAGAAGCAGGCTGGAGAGAAAAAAAATTCAATCCAAATCGTTAGGATTTGGCAGAGCTGTAAGGAACTAGAAGGAGGGTTTTATAATGGGAAGTGTCAGGCAGTCTTAAAGGTACCATTACCTATTCTGGCTTTGAGTGGCTAAACATAAACCTCTCCCCTGCTTGGGGATGGATGAAGCAAAATGCTTGCCTTTATCCACATTTTTCACATATTTCTAAATGAAATGGCACAGGACTTAATTCCTTATTCCACAATCAGAAAAGTCAGTGCTGGTGCTGTCAGGAGCATCATGGGCTTCGACAGAGGTACTATCAGCTCCTTCAAGAAATAGTGACTAAAAAGGAAGGGAAGCACATGAAAAATTAATGTCTGCTCCTTTCATTTTAGGCTCACGCTGATTCTGGATTCGCTGTTGAGTTTTACGATGACTCAAAGGACCTGCTTGATGCCCTTAAAAGAGAGCAATCCAGAAAAACAGGCTTCACTGTTGGAATTGGGGTATCAGATGTCATGGTAAACCTGGGCCCGACTTTATCAGGTGGCAAAGGATCCCTGACGAATTTCACACAATACAATGAAAAGGTAAAAAAAACCCAACGAAATCAGCGATGCATCTGCTCCAGTCGTATCATCTGTGCGTCGCATGGTCTGGCTGTAACTTATGTCACTTTATTGTCTCAACTGCATTTTTTAACACAGGGTAATTGTACCTTAATTTGTTCATGTAATTGCAAATGTATGATCGTTAGTAATCCCGTTTGCTGTTCTTGGTATGTTTTAGCAAACAGGGAGTGCGAATAAAATTGAATTACGGAGTGCCACGGCACATGTCATCTCACCCCATCCTGTTTCATGGCTACATTAAGCACATAAATAAAAAAATGCTTAAAAGTGACGATGAGGGAGGAGGGAATATCAAGATGCTGATCAAAACAATTATCCTCAGGGAATGATCTCCGGTAGCAAATATATCTTGCTCAAATTAATACGAGCTGCCTTGTGATGGGAAAATAGGCTACTTTTCACAGGAGGTTAAAATACCATGCTAGAAAAATAGTACCTGGTAATAGGGTGTACTTCTCATAGAGGGTTTACATCATGGACTGGCTGTGATGACCTCTTTCCAATCTAATAACATACTCGTGGTGTTTCCCACATTTACCGTGCCCCATCTCCACTGCTCTCGTGGCTGCTGACAGAAAACAATAAAGAAGAATTACTTTGATGGTGTTCCCAGTTAAAATGCCCTTAAAAGCTGTTTGAAATGAGCACCATTATAGTATTTACTGTGCCCTTGTCCAGACTCACATGATGTTTGCAGCTAAATGATGATCAGTTATTGGAGGAATCATTTAAAGGGCTGCTCATGTTGCTGTGGAGACTTGTCCAAAGCAATGGCAAATATAGAGGTGGAGTCTTGGAGCTGGTGGTATATCCAGGAAATTCTCCCTCCACCAGGGAATCTCCCCTCTGCTGGGCTGGGCTTGACCTTTGTGCTTTGTCACTGATTGAGGCTGTGAAAAAAGCAAAAGGGGAATAAACAGTATGGAAAAGAAAACAGAAAAAGGAATAGCAGAAATGGAGAAGGGAGGAGAATCATGTGGACCCCAAGTCTGATCATGTTCACACATCAATTAAAAAAAACCTCATAGTATCCAACTCTCCAAGGCCCTCTACCTCCCTCCACAGTGCATAAGAGAGAGACTTTAAAACAATAATTACCATTATTTCATTGAAACTTGGACTTGCTTTCATGCCTTCAACATATACCGACAGTCAGAGACTCAGGCTTTCCTCTGCAAGCCTAAAGACTAGAAATTAATTTGTTTAAATTAATGTTGACTGCAGCTCCTCTTTCCTTTTACCTGCAGAATGTTGGATTCATTAGAGCTGTGACCAAGGTGCAGACAGCCCGCTTCAAGATGAGAAGGGACAACATTGTTTTGGATGAAGATGTGCTGCTCTCGCTGCAGGACCTCCCAGACACCTACAACTATGGCATGTATGCCAAATTCATCAACGACTACGGCACCCACTTCATGACATCTGGCACCATGGGGGGTGTCTTTGAGCACATCCTTGTCGTCAATAAGGAGGAAATGAGAAGAAAAGGTCAGAAAATCAAATATATGTCAAATAATATATCAAAAAATATATTCTCTGTTCTCAGCTTTCTGCTTTAAGCCAGGTATTTCCAACCTGGTGGCATTACCAGCCACATGGCCTGGGGTTAGCTCGAGTGTCCCAAAATGTGCTTCCTGCTCAGATTTCAGAAGTATCCGGGTGAGGGTTTGGTAGTTTAGGAAGGAACCTGAGAGTTATTTCTCCATTTTTTCAGTGTCACGTGCTGATCTTCTCCTGTTTCTTGTCATCTTTGAATGCTGAAAGGCTGCAAAGCCATGCAGAGCACAGCAAATCAGCTCGCATACATTTTAGCCTGTTTGTAGCAAGGGCCACAATTTTATGTAAATGGAAATATCGCACTGCACTCGGCAGCGCCTCTGCCACTTTACCCTGCTTAGTGTCACACCTGAGACTAACAGACCCCTGTTAGCTCCAGTTCTCAACAAACTGGAGCATACGAGGCTGGAGAGCCCTACCTCTAAATCTCAGTTAGATAAAACACCCACTGCAGACGCCGAGAGCGTGAGAATTGCCATTGCTGGTGAGTCAAAACGTAACATTTTTCCTAATCAAAAACGTGGCAGAACAATAATACAGGATTTTAGCTCACTAGCCAGGTTGTCAACGTCTGTAAAGGTGCCAACAGTGTAGTAGATCCCACTTCCCCTAAGGGCCATTGCTCTGGTGTGCTGAGGGCACGACTCCCGAGGTAACTCCTGGCCAGACACTGGTGCAGAAGGAAATTGTGATCTTGGACAACAGGTGCAAATTGCTGCAATGTCAGTAATTTCAATAATTTTCATGGTTCTGTCCCAGATTCTTCCTCTGGTCTGAAATGGTTTGGTCCCATCAGCATTAGGATAACTTCACTCCATATTGCACATTAACCATGCCAATTTTTCCACAAGAAATTACTGATTGAGAGAATTTTCATCAAGTTTCTGAACCTCTAATGTTTGGAAACATGATGCCTCTTCAAATCACTCCTTCACTTTGAAGGGTGAGTGATAGAGAAGTGAACAAGGTCTTGGCAAGCAAGACTTCAGGAAGCAGACTGTGAATTTCAGAGGAAGAATTAATCAAGAGCATGTGGAAGGAAGCTATTATTTTGCTTTATCTTGTGCTTGCTGTGTATATAAGGAGATTTACTGCTATGAGATGCCTTATCTTAGGAAAGAAGGATGCTGAAGTCCAGCAAAAGACAAAAATGTGCCCCAGTAGAAGATGTAATTTTCATTCTAATGCAGCACCATTCTGTAATTTTCATCTAATCCAGGCTCTGCCAGGAAGTCCACCCTTACCAAGCCAGCAGTGCTCTGTGTCACACAGCACTGACCCAGAAGGACCCACCTGCAGTGTCTGATATGCCACTGTCTGAAAGCATTTAGTAAAAAACCCCTGATTTCTCTAATGTTGATCACAGCCATGCTTGGAGGCTGTGTTTGCAAGAGGATTATCCTCCTTCCCTGAGGAATGGTTAGGATCAGGATATAAGTGCTCGAGTCTTAAAATTAGAGCTTCCTAAGATGAGTCTGAAGCTGTGCAGATGCATCACTGGGACCCCACAGGACTGAGCATGGCACTGCTTTAGATCAACCACTGCATCCTGAGGGCCCACCCAGCCCACGAGGCTGTTTGCTAAATGCTCTGGAACAGAGAATACTCATTTTTTTTATAGATCAGTGACTAAAGCACAATCTCAGGAAAAAGATCCCTTGGCTGAGTCCTCCCTGAATGGGACCCAGCTTAGGTGGTCACTGAGCATCTGGCTGGGCATGGGGCTGGACTTCGAGGGTTTAGGAAACCTGAATTTTGAAAATGAAATCACCTTCTCTGTTTAGACACCCACAACTCACTGCAGAGCTTAGGGCTGCAGTTTTGCTGCCAGACCCATTCCCAGCTTTCAGGCTGCAAGGGCTCATATGGATGTGGTCATGAGTGAAATAAATACATATGTCAGAACGAGGTCCCTCGTCGCTCTGCCATCAATATTTTTCATTACTTGTTTTTAAAATAGATTGTTATGGTTCTATTATTTAGCAGAAAACAGTATAATGTGTTCACACATTACAAGAACATTTATGGGAGGAACATTATGCACGGAGTAAATTAGAAAGAGTCTTCATATATTCTGATTAATTCAAAATGCAGCAGTAAATCTTATCACTCGAGCACATTTAACTATCACAAATTATATCATATTAAAAAAAAAAAAAACCCTATCAGGGCTCCCCCCTCAAGTGCCAATATTTACTGTGGCCACCCTTTTGCAGTGATAACCACTTTTCATTTATCAAGACCCAATCTTGCTGCGACCAATAGCGAATGGTATCGACAGCCCCTCGCTGAACATAATTACTCAACGGGAACCATGGCAAATCAATTAATCAGGGTGTTCCTCAAGTTTAATTTTATGGCACTCCAGCACCAAGATAAGCAATCACTCATGTTGCTTTGGGTGAATGAACTTTACCCACTGTGTTTACAACTGTTGAACAGTTTAGTACACGTAATTGAGTGCTGCACGTTTAATCTTTCTCAAGGGCCCAGTTTTGCGGTGGGATGCAGTTCCCACTCAAGTCTGGAGCATGTTTCAGCTCTCACCAGTCTGAAGCCAGGGCTTGCATCCCTTTCTCAGGATACTGAGCACTTCCCCAGGGCTTGGATCCAGCAGGCCACGGAGCAGATCTGTGCCCCAGTTGTCTCCAGGGAGCCTCTCCCGTAGGGTATGCAGAAGGGATCAAGTTTGACACCCCAGAGAGACCTGGACAAGCTCTGGGCCCATGGGAACCTCATGAGGTCCAACGAGGCCAAGTGCAGGCTGAGGGAAGGGATTCTGCTCCTCTGCTGAGACCCCACATGCAGTGCTGCACCCAGCTCCAGGGTCCCCGGCAGAGTGAAGCTGCTGGAGCAGGTCCTGAGGAGGCCACAAAGCTGATTAGAAGTGTGGAGAACCTCTCCTACGAGAAAAGGCTGAGGGAATTTAGGTTGTTTGGCCTGGAGAAGAAAAGGCTCCAGAGAGACCCCACTGCAACCTTCCAGTACTTGTAAGAAAGATGGGTCTTTATCAGGGCCTCTTGTGATTTTTATCAGGGCTTTATCAGGACAAGGGGTGATGGTTTTCAGCTAAAAGAGGGTCAGTGTAGATTAAAGAAGCAATATTTTACAATGAGGCTGGTGAAACAAANAGTGAAGCTGCTGGAGCAGGTCCTAAGGAGGCCACAAAGCTGATTAGAAGTGTGGAGAACCTCTCCTACGAGAAAAGGCTGAGGGAATTTAGGTTGTTTGGCCTGGAGAAGAAAAGGCTCCAGAGAGACCCCACTGCAACCTTCCAGTACTTGTAAGAAAGATGGGTCTTTATCAGGGCCTCTTGTGATTTTTATCAGGGCTTTATCAGGACAAGGGGTGATGGTTTTCAGCTAAAAGAGGGTCAGTGTAGATTAAAGAAGCAATATTTTACAATGAGGCTGGTGAAACAAACACTGGCACAAGCTGCCTGGAGAGGTGGTGGATGCCCCAGCCCTGGAGACACTTGTTGCCTTGAGGTGGCCACCCAAAACCAGAGACTAGAAAAGAATAAGAGAATAAAAGTAGGTATGTATTTGAACGGCCTTCAAAGGTACACTCTGGGCATTCAAAAGGCTACACTCAAGATGGATGCTGGGTCACAGGTTCTTCACACTTTTATAAGTTTGGTTCATTTGCATATCAGGGTTAATTCTCCAATTATAACTTCAGTTTATGATGTAATTACCTCAAGTTTGCCCCCCTCTTCAGAGGCTTCTAGTTTACACATTTTGGGGCTTGGTATCCTTGAAGAGCAAACCTAGAGAGAGTTTGTTATGCCTAACCAGCATGAGAGAACAGTAGTTAACAGGCCACACGAAACTTCAGAGTTACACACTAGGCCGCACAGGATTTGAAAAATATAGAAGTTAAAACCTAAGGCATCACACTGAAGGCCAGGCTGGATGGGGCTCTGAGCAAACTTGTGCTGTTGAAGATGTCTCTGCCCATGAGGGAGGGGGACTGGACCAGGTGGCCTGTAAAGGTCCCTCCCAACCCAAACCATTCCATGATTCCACCAAACCAGAGCCACAGGTGTTTGAGCAATATTTGAAACACAAACCAGGCAAGGCACAGCTCTGCAGTGCTGAGGTGAGGCCGTTCAGCACACAATGCTCCAGGCTGGGACTTGGGCAGAGCTTCAATCCTCAGGCCATTAAACCACAACACACAAACCCCACCGAGCCCTGTGCCTCCTTTCAATACCATGGTATTGATCACCAGGCTCCTCTCTAAAACACTTTAAGGTCCTGTGACAAAAAGAGCAATATAAAAGTTACCTATTACTTACAATACCAGCATTTACTGAAATCAATGGACTTTTTAACTACCAAAGGAGACAGCCTTATATTTGCAGTACACTGAAGTGCTTACATAAAACCAGGCTGTATGAAATATGCACATTGCTTACCTTGGTGAAACCACCTCATTAGTTCCCTTCTCCCCTCTGCAGTCGCTTCATGGGTCTCCAGTTACATATTTTCATGATGTATGTGGTGGTGCTGGCGGCAGCAGCAGGCAGGAAAGCTCTGGCAGCTCTCAGCACACAGACCTTTTCCAAGTTACTACTTGAGGTGCTGCTTAAGCCATTAATAGGTGGGTCAAATCCTGAGTTCAGGAAAATTAGTGAGGAGCTATTGATTTCAGGTGCTGTTTCCAGCTTTACCCTAGTTATGAGTTAGTCTGTAAAAAAAAAAAAAAGTTTGTTGTTAAATATATAGATCAAAAAAGGACATGTGCTTGAAGCCTTGTGTTAAGATTTTTACTTTCTTCTAATATTTTCTAAGGAAAAAAATTTTACACCTATTTTATGATAGGCCAAATATACACCAATAAAATATTGGGGTTTTCCACTGTCCTCTGCCCAGAATAGCTCTTGACTTCAAAACACAAGCCATGAAAGTAACATAATCTTTTCTTCAATGACAGAGAAAAGAAGTTAGGAAAATGAACATCATGACTCACTGAATTTACCTGTCTACTTTCTGTTTTGCAGCCATCAGCACGCAGGATATAAGTGCCTGTTTTGGCCTGTCCCTCGGTGTTACAGTCAGCAAGACCCTGGATGTGGGTGTATCTGTGACACACTCTCAGTGCAAAAAAAAAGGATTGCGGAAAACTGGTACAGCAGCAGGGCAGGGGTCTGTAGTGTCACCCTGGGTCACTTGTTTTGGTCACTTGGGCTTGGAGATTCAAGTAGGGCCACACAAGGTGTGATGAAGGGAGCTCTGGTGGCATCCCCCCAGACAAGGTGGGACCACAGAAACTTCGGGTTCAAGTCTCCAGGAGTATGGATCCCTCTTAAAAGAGCAGGAATTAGTGTAGCAATACTGTATTAGAGGCAGTGGGGTGGATGGGAGGCTGCAGTCCTCAGCAATGACAGACTGGGCATGCAAGGCAACTAAAAAAAGTCAAAATTGACTATTAAAAGCACTAAAAGAGGGTAGGAACCCCCAGATTTGTGCATTTCGTAATGAGCTACAGACAGTGTGACCTATTGCCCATGTCCTATCCAGAAACCCAGAGGAGTGCAGACCATTCAGGCCTTATCAGCTGTGAGGATTTGGGATGCTCAGCTTGTCGCCTTGTGATAAGGTGTCAGGGCTCGCCCCACACTCAGGGAGCACTGGGCTGCCATCGATCCCAGAGGCAGCTCCCTGATAGCCCCCTGCACGATTGATCTCACCTCCATTTAGCAGCTTCTGGAAGCAGTGTGGAAGCAGCAGCTAAATAACACACGTGTGTAATTCAACTTTGCAGATCCTGAGAGCCACAGTGCAGTCGTGGAAGATATTATTCCCCGGGTTAGAGGGGGAGATGCCGGCTTCAGCGGAGGGCTCCTGAACAGTTGGGATGGCAAAATGTATCGTCAGTGGGGAAGGTCATTAAAATATAATCCTGCTGTTATTGATTTCCAGGTAAGGCTTTTCTGCAGTTGAAGAAACTCTGCCGCTCTAAGGAATGAAAGTGTAGTAGAGCAGATCATTTCGTATTTTTATTGTGATCCCATCACAGAACAAGATTAAATGTAATGGGCCACTGATCTGGTAACCTCTTATTCATTTCACAATGGGGAGTACATCTCCCACCGCCTGCATCTGCAGGGAGACGGACAAGGAGCTTAATGCTGGATTAGTGCCAGGTTAAGTTTCTGATGCGTTCCCCAACAGCTTCACAATGAATTGCAGTTGTATTCATCCCCACCATTCTCCCTGGTGCTCTCCACCCTCCTGTATAAGCTGGGGACTCACAGGGGGCTGGGAAAAATGTTTTGTTTCCCCCCCCACAGCAAAGGCTCTGCATAGAAAATTTCTCCAGGAATTCTCTGAGCAGGGAGCTCCTGGCTACTTTCTCCTGCCGACTCCTGTCAAGTCGGTCCTGTCTTCCTCCACACTCCAAAAAGAGGGCCTGTGGCCACAAAAATCAGCAAGGCTGTAGTGTCCCTTCTCTTTCTCCCCATAAAATGGGAAGATCACTAAAGCATCTTACAGGGTTTCTGAGGAGGGGAGGAGATGAGTGCAAGCAGAGGGGATGGAAAGGGAGAGAGAAGAACAACCCTACCAAAACATAATCCAGAGCAGAGCTGGCAGAGGGGGTAGCCACAGCTCCTTAGCTGTGATCAGCAGGACCACAAGTACCCCAAAATGCCAAGATTGCCACAGGAGCAGCTGTGGCATGTGGGGGAAGGACCTCTGTCATGGCAGGGACATGCTGCCATTTTTATCCCTCTTGTCTTCATCTGAAAGCAGGTCTGAAAGCTCTGACAGAGAGTGGGAGAAGGGAAAATGGATTTGGGAATTACCTGTGTTATTGGCAGGGCAAGAAGGACTGTGCAAGCCTTCCTGGAGGGCACCTCGGTGCGGAAAGATCTGATAACACAGAAGTGCTTTCAGTTCCAGCTTCAGGTTATTCACCTTTTTGGACAAATTCCCATCAATTCTGGGCAAAATTTCTTGCAGTTTTCCAGTAAACCATGCACTGACCTCTCTGTTGTCTGCTCCAGAGCTGAGCAGTCACCCTGCAACTGGAGCAGCCAATAAGTGCTTGTGTCCACTTCAGCCCCCTCAGTTTGTCAAACAGGCTTGTGCAAATTTGCCTAAGAGCTCTTCCCAAAGCCCAGCTGATCCTGATCCTCCCCATGAACGACTCTCACTGTGCCTTGCACAATGAGCTGACATCCAGCTCTTCTCTGGAACAAATTCCCGGCCTGGACAGGGAGTGTTTGCACAGGTGCATCGATGGACAAGTGTAAATAAGTGCTCTCAGACAGCCCCAAGTTTTTAGCTTTAATACTCATTTGAATATTCATATTCAGTTGGGCAAGTCCTAATTACAGCTGCCCAAACTGTTTTTGCTGACTGGTATTCAGGAACTGGATTTTGCTGCTGGAAAATGTGATGAGCAAGTTACATTCCCAAAGCTGTCGATGACAGTATTATTTCACTACATCAAAGGGCAACAAATATATAGGCAAAATTCCTCATTCTCAGCATTTACTGGGTATTTCACAATCTGGCCACTGCAAGTGATAGGATGGCAATAAATTTTGATGATACCCTCTGTCTAAAGCTCTTACCAAAACATTTTCTTCAAAAAGGCAAAAAGCACGCAAGGATCTCGGGGATTGTGACAGCACTAAGAAATCAGTCCAAAAGACAGGCTTACTGGGGTGTTTTAATTTATCATTCAAACCCACACTAAAACTCCGAAGCATGTCCAGAAAAGCCAATCCCACACAAACCTCCAGGATGAGGAAGGTTTTGGAAGGGTGGTTTCTCACTGGGGCCCATCAGTTGCAGCGACACATTTGCATGATGTACATGCAGCTGTCAAGGAAGACAAATGAGTTTTTCCCAAGCCCCGAATTCATCCAGCAATGTCACCGCATCCCTGTTGATGACCAGCCGAAATTGTTTCCACGCCATCCAATCTCCATCCCCTTCCCCCCTGCAGCTGCAGCCCATCCACGAAATCCTCCGCAGGAGCAACCTCGGCCAGGTGGAAACCAAGCGGCAGCACCTGAAGCGGGCTCTGGATGAGTTCCTGCTGGAATTCAATCCCTGCCGCTGTGGAACGTGCCAGAACAACGGGGAGCCCGTCCTGGTGGGAGACAGCTGCTCGTGCCAGTGCCGTGCTGGGTACCAAGGCCCTGCCTGCGAGCAGACCGAGCGCCGAGGTGAGAGCCCAGGGAGCAGCAGGGCAGGGGGGAGAGGCAGCAAAGGGGATGGATTTCCCCCTCCACACATGGCTAAACCAACAGCTCCCGGCACCTGTGGACATCCTGGTTGGGCCCCACTAGGATGGTTCGTGCCCAGGCTGCTTTTCTTCTCAATCTCTCATCTCAGGACAAAATAACAAATGACTTCGGTGCTGCTTCAGGTTGCTTATTCTAAGTTATCAAAGGTTCAGGAACACAGTGTCACCACTGATTCCAGGTGCCAAAATGGCTGTGGATACACGGTACAGAGGGTTTATATAAGGTTTATCATCAAATAGAAAGATTCTACGTACATTATTTTGTTTCTAAATCCAATAACTATCACTATTATTAACAGGTCTCTTCTAAACTAAATTCTCTCTACCAATTGCTACATGATAGGAACTGAGGTCACAGAAAAGGGAAGAAGGAGGAGAAAAGGGAAGAAGGAGAAGGACAAGGAACCGACTCCCTAAAATCTCCATCTTGGTCCCATAGTAATATATG